>KK116389.1:314882-329291 GCA_000611955.2 Stegodyphus mimosarum | reverse complement strand
TCTTCTTTTTTTGCTTTGAGTATTTTTAAGTTTGATTTCTTCTTGAAAGTATTTATGGGGGGGGGGCGAAATGTATATTTTTCTATGAACTAAAATTTTAATGTCAATGTTAATTGTGGTATGAAGAACCATATGATGTTTATTTTTTATTTTAGTTTTTGCGTATAGATTCTACCTTCATAATGAATCTTTTAGACAATGGTTTGGTCATAAGCTTGATCCATTTGGTACTTGCTTTATCTCATTCCTCTCGGATGTAAGTATTGAAAACATTTTCATTTTTTGAATGTATATACAGGAATTTTTGTAATTAAATAATCTTACTGTGCAGATGCTGCACTATTTGAATAGCTTTATTAAAATTTGTTGAAGTAAATAGAACTGTTTTGGTGAAATTAATTGATAGTTTAAAATGATAGGCTGTATGTTTTAAAGATCTCAGTTTTTTTAATATTCAGTCAAGTGTTAAATTATTAACATTAATTTCAGAAAGTTAATATTGTATTTTTCAGAGTCGTGTTTCTTCTAAAAGTATTGGCAATATTAAAAAGCAGTATTTGTGAATAATAGTGTAATTCCTTAAGTATGGTATTGATTTTAAAGTAACTATAATTTTTGACTTTATGATAGTTATTTTATTCTTAATAGCTGCATTCATAGATGTTAATTTAATTTTTGTGAGTATGAAGATTTTGTTAAAGTAAAACAAAAATGAATGACTTAATGAATTTTTAATTTTCTGTTTAATAAGGTAGCAGATATTTTTAATAATTCAACAATTTATGTTGGGATTTATTGGTACATAGTGCTCAGTTTGTTTTATTAACTCATCAATCATGTGATGAAATTTGTGCATTTAAAATTAATTATACTGAAAATCTGGATGTTTATATAAAAAAATTCAACATTTTAATGTATATGGTTAAGCTATAATTATCAATTGTGATAGTGAACAATCAAATATGCAGGGGCGGTGGAAGTAGGCCTGCAAGGCATGCACCAGCTCCAAAGGAGCAGTGATCAATAGTTTATAAAAGTGTCAGCTTTTACTAACAATTCTTTTTATTAAGTTTTACAGAAATTATTAAAAAAAAAGTAAAATAGAAAAGTGTGCACTTCAAGTTAGCTCCTCCAAATTGGCTCTTGATCAAGAACTAAATTATTTAAAAGCAGTAGCTATTGACAGGAGTTTTTGACCCAACATTATTAATCAAGTAGTTAAAAAATTCTCATCTCAACATGCCAAAAGGCACACTCTTGTTTTAAGAGATTATAAGAATTCTGTTGTCATTCTTTCCTTTCCATCAATTAACTATAAAATTGCATGTATTTTACAGAAATTTTTAACTTTCAGGTCGTTTATTCTCCTATCAATAAAATTCTGAGTTCCATACTTAAGGATCTCATTCCGGATATGAATTTCTGGGATATTTACAGAATTTCTTGCCAGTATGGCTTAATTTACATTGGTCAAACTAAGCCTTAAAATTTTGCATTAAGGAACATGAGGCATGTGTTAGAAAAAAGGAAACACAGAAGTCCTCTGTTTCCCAGCATTGTTGGTCCAAAAATCACACTTTTAATTTTTCTGCAGCAAAAATTATTCAAAAAACTTCCTCCATTGGTGAATTGGACTTTTCTAGAAGCATTTCGTATTAAAAAAAAATCTCTCTGTTCTAGTTAATGACCTTAATTCCAATCCATCTTTATTTCAACCTTTAAAGAAATTATGTTTTAGTTTTCTTGTTTCATCAGTAGATGGCACCATTAGCTTAACTCCTGTCCAGCCATTTTCATCTTATCACTATATCTTGTCTTGTTCTTTTGCACTTTGGCAGCTCAGGATGATGGTTTGGTAAAACCATCGAAACTAGTCCCGTGAAAATTAGCAAATATATGCTGATTTTTGTTGTTTGACTTCTAAATTAACAACCAGAACTTTAAATAGCAAACAATTTTTAAATTCTAACATTAGCTGATACTAATGTTATAATTTTAATTATGTTATTTGCAGTATTTTATTTTATGTGGTATGTAATTTCATGTAGTATTTTTATATAGTATGTATTTTTATGTAGTATTATATTCATTTGTATTTTATGTTGCATCACTGTTTTTCAGTATAAAGACAGAAGCCTACAAATATTCAATAGTTTTTAAAAGGTGTAATTTGCTTATCACATAGTTCAGTAGGATGCCAGTTATTTTGATGCAGCCTTCGAAAAGTTCGGAAAAACATTTTTTAAAGTTTCTTTAAAAAGCTAAGTTTCCCAACCTTGAGATTAATTTAGAAACCTAATTCTATACATTGAAAAAGGGTAGTATCTGTTAAAATTAGCTACCATAGGTAATTGAAAAAATTACTAAATAGGAAGTTTTTGGATTGCAAAAAGTAAATTTGCTAATGAAAATTTGGCAGCATTAAAAGAGTGCTGCTTTGCCTGAACTGTTTTTATAGTTTAACTAACTAATACATAGCAATATAGCAATTTTTTTAAAAAAATATTATTTGGTTCTAATTGGCCAGTATAGTTTCAAACTTTTCTGCTGTATTTAGTTCTTCATAGTAAAAGCATATATGTCTCCATAAACTATTGTATACTTGACTGAAAACAAATATATTGGTAACCAAAATAACTTTTGAGTGAGTGAAATTTATAAATTGATATATAATATAAATTAATATTCCACATTTGTATCTGTCTACTCATTAACTTATATATGTAAAAAAAATAAAAAAAATAAAGAATATGTAAAAGATTAAATTAGCAAATAAATTTCCCTTCTCAATTCTAAAAATAGTAACCTCTCTCTGCACCACATCATTTTTAGATTAATCCATGTCATATGATTCTTACATAATTCTGGTGATGTTAGTGGAACTAAAACTCGAACAGCCAATAGTAATTTTACAGAAATATTAACTATCCAATCAAAATGCATTGTAAACCCAAACCAACTCAGTCTGAATTAAGATTTCACCTGAACATAATGCACTTGCTCGCTACTCTTCGGCCTAACTGAACTGCTGTCTGCTGCTTTCTTCTTTCTGCAAAGTTATCAAAAATGTAAACCTCTTGAAATAGGCACAGATAATGTGCCCAGTTGATTGTGGCTGCAATATGTTTACTGAAAATAAAATGAGACAATCTGCCTCGACTGCCAAATTTTTCATTTTGTGGATCGGCATCTCAGCATTCTACGACATCAAAATTCATGCTGGTCATTTACTTCTAAATTTGTTTTTATTATTTCATATATATATTTTTTCTTTTTGGGAATCAAACATGTGCAGGCTTGGGGAGCAGCATTTTGAAATTTTGGAAAAACACAAATTAGCACTATATCATGAAAGATATTCTTTCTCATGCATGTAATGCTGCTAACTGAGTTTTGTCAACTTGTTCCAGCTTTCACTTTATGTGCACTGAGAATTATAGAATGCGAAGCCTAAAGTATTCATGTTAGTCCAAGTAATGTTCTGCACTTGTATTATATTTCTGATATATGTAAGTATATTTCTGGAGCAGACAGTTATATATTTCTATTTGACATATCTGTAAAAAAGTTGAGGATATACTGATTATATTATGTAGAAGAATTAAAAATGTGCTTAATATCTAATAAACAGTGAAAGAATTTCTGTAACTTAATGTGCAAATATCCTAAATAATATATTAAAATAGTGTTCTGTATAAACATAGATCATGGAAAAATTGTGTTTACTTAATTTATCTGTTTAAGACTTGGGAAATGATTGTTTAGAGGTTTTTTAGTGTACAATTAGCCTGTTATTTATATAAAAGTTGAAGAAGTACAGTGTACCCTTTGTAGGCAATCAAGAGACCATCTCTTAAGAGGACCATCTCTGAAATGACCTCTGTTTTTGAAAACAGTTAAGTACCACTGTTAACATCACGTCTGTCTCCTCAAAAGATCAAAATCATTTGGAATCAATGGATCTTAGAAAGGGTTCATTGTATTTAAAAGTTGATGTTTTTCTTTATATATTAATCTGTGTTTTTATGTATAATTTCTTAAAAATACAAATTTATTATGCACAGTTATTAAATTGTAATGTAAAATTAAAAAATGGAAGAAAAACAAATTATTCTGTTTTGCAAATTTTAAAAATTAACCTAGAAAGAAAACTGGAATCAAATCGATTAGACCATTGATTGATAAAAAGCATACAATGGATATTTGCCTGAGAGAGGAATACCTTTGTATATGGCCTACTAAGGGAAACTGATTCTCATTTCCTCTACAAGTGAAAAAAAATACCTCAAGAACCCTGAGGAGCTTGCCTTTTTTTGCTTTAATTTCAGTTGAGCTGCAATTACTAGTGTTCTGTGGTCTTACGCACTGGGCCTCTGAAGGATGTTGATGAAGAATAATATCATATATTTAAGTTCAATGAAATTTGATGAAAGCATAAGGCATGCCAGTTTGAACACAAACATAATGAAAAATTACAAAAACTCAGAGAAATTCAGAATTATCCTATTTTATATATTTTTGGATACTGTGTGCATGTAATCTGAAAGTTTTGAATAACAGAAATTGACACTGATGGTGTTTGCATTTGTGTCAGGAGGTAAAAATGAAAATCTGGAAAATGATAAATAGACCTACATAGTGCTGAAGTCTACTGTGAGAATATAGTACTTAAGTTTTAGAAGTCTAATTTGAGAGCATTATAGTGGTAAAGTCTACTTCTACATAGGTAGCAAATAGACCCACACAGTACTGAAGTCTACTATCAGATATATGTGGTTAAAAGCTATGAGAAAGACAATTAAAAAAAAAGCACTAATAATACTTATTAACTTGTCTTAAAATTTAACATTTTCTAACTAAATGATTTAATTTTAAATATTTAACTTACTTGTTGATGCTGCAGCCAGAGAGTAATCATTTTGAAAACCAGATTTAAGGTTAGAAATAAATCATATGTATGATGTTGACACACACAAAGGAAGAAGCTGTTAAATCTTATATGGCTAACAAATGAAAATTACATTTTTATCAAAATATTTAAAAGAAATCCCACAAAAATTTAAGTAACAGATTTTTTTTTAAATATCATTTTATTGTTTGGTCCTCCCTTAAAATCTCTTGCAGTTGATAAAGAAAGTAAATTATTAAAAATTTGTGAAAAGCACCATTTCTCAATTCACAAGGGGTGCCAAACACGCTGGCACCAGATTTGCAAATATGAATTTCTGCTATCTTTTAATCTAATATATTTTAATGTTAACAAAACTTGTTTAGCATCAACTTAACATTTTTGTTCTCTCATACCAGTTAAATTTTAACCATTTTCCTCAAATAGGGTAGTGGAATAAAAATACCGTGAGTTTTTTCCCCTCTGAGTATTAAAAATATACTTAGAATAACTTCTCATTTTTCATTTTGAAAAGAATTCAAATTCTTGAAATCTGAATGGCAAAGCTTTCTTTTAATATTTTTTTCTGATTTTTACAATTGAGCATACATATGCCTTTTAATTTTTGTGCTTCATTAAAATTGAAATAAGAAGTTTTAAGATCATGAAATGATTTATTGCTTATAAAAAGTTTCTATTGAATTTTATTTCTTTGATAAATTATTATTCCATTGTTTTTATAACACTTTCAACTTCTTGAAATTGTGTGTACTTTTTTATAGATCAAAAAATAATCACTCCCTCTTAGAACTGAATTCTTGCCTTAAAGTTATAGGCACTATTTTGCAATTATTAGCTAGTGAACTTTGCAGGTAAGAAGTTTTTTTAAAAAATTAATATATTTAATAATTTATAACTTACTTAATATTAAGTATTTTTCCTATTAATAAAACAATTTTAATGCAGATTTCTTGCACTTTACAAAAGTAGAGCATTTCTGTGAGAGCTTGTAAGCTGAAATGGCATAAAGCAAAGAAGTAATTATTATTAATTTATGTGGGAAATATAGCTTGAATATTCCCAGGCTATTATCCTGATTCCCCTCCCCTCATCTTCTGGAGGGGGAAATTCTAATCAAGAAACAAACTTAAAGTAACAGCCTGTTTCACAGATCATGGGACAAACTTGGAGGGGGGGTGGAGCGTACTAAAACATGCATTTTTTTTACAGGAATGTAGGGTCTAAATTGACAGGTTAAGGCAGGAATCCAAAAAAACAACATTAGAGAAAAATGTGTTAATGTACAAAGTCAATGCAAAGGGCTTCTTTGCAGCAATACAGTATTCACAATAAATGTTAAAAATTGCGACCACCAGCAGTAATACATGCTTAGTAACTTCACAGAAGGGATTGACGAACATTTTGAAAAACGACAGGCATTTTGCGCACGCTTGCAATTGCAATGGATAGTCATGCAACGAAGTCTTCCAGTGAATCAACAGGAGTCTCGTAAATCATGCTCTTCAGATGGCTCCATAAAAAAAAATCCAAGCTGGATAAATCTGGCAAACGGGGTGGCCATCAAACGGGTCGACCATGGCCAATCCATCGGCCCGGAAATGTCCCATCCAAGTAATTGCAGACCCGCACATGATTATGGACTGGTATACCATCATGCTGGAACCACATGCGATCACGAATGACAGCCAGAACATCCTGCAGCAATTCTGGTAGCACCTCTTGCAGAAAAATATGATAACATAAGCCATTTGTACGTGCAGGTAAGAGGTATGGGCCTATGAGGTAGTCGTTAACAATACCCATCCACATATTGAAGGAGAAGTGGGTTTGGAATGCACATGAACATGTGCTGTGTGGATTATGAGTTGCTCACACGTACATGTTGTGGTTATTGAAGATGCCGTCTTGTGAGAAAGTTGCCTCGTCCGTGAATAGCATATCTGATGGGTAATCTGCCTGCGCCTCACACTGCTACCAGAACTAGTGACAGAAATGAACTCGAAGAGGGTAATCTGTCTCTTGCTTGGACTCTCTGCAAATGGTATGTGTGCAAATCATTTTCATTCAATACTCTCCAAACAGTGGAATGACTCAGCTGCAGATGACGCGCAATAGCTCTTGTACTTGTCTGAGGTGATTCATGCATAATGTTCAAGATGGATTCTTGAATGCAAGGTTGTCGTGCAGTTCTTCTTCCACTCCTGGTGTAAGAGATGGCTTCAAATGACCCGTTTTCACACAGAGACCGATGCATCCTCTCGAACATTGTGTGCTTTGGCATACGCCAGTTCGGAAACCGTTCCTGGTACAACCGTAGCACTGTTTAGCCATTCCCATTAGCAGCACCATACATGAGATGCATGTTAGCTGTGCGTAAACTCTCCCATCACACTCGACATCAGAGTTGCGAATGATGCATCGGATCGTGGTTCGTCTGGCTCACTACCGCTGCATTGCCAGCCAATCACAGCTGTAGTTCCTATTACTTTTAGTGTTCCCTTTTATGAACATTTATTGTGAATACTGTATTGTTGCAAAGAAGCACTTTTCGTTGATTTTGTACATAAACACATTTTCCTCTCGTGTCATTTTTTTTGCGTTCATGCCTTAACCCGTCACTTTAGATCTTAGATTCCTATACAAAAAATGCATGTTTTAGTACACTCCACCACCCCTCCAAGTTTGTCTCATAATCTCTGAAACACTCTGTATATATACAGTCTATAGAAACAGAAATAATCTTATATGTAATTTCATTTCATTTTCCAAATTTGATGACAATGACAGAATACTAAACTCACTTATTATTAGATTTGGAAGTGGAAAATAGGTGATTAAAGTGTAAGGAAAAAAAAACAGAAATAATCTTATATGTAATATATATATAGAAACAGAAATAATCTTATATGTAATATATATATAGAAACAGAAATAATCTTATATGTAATATATATATATAGAAACAGAAATAATCTTATATGTAATTTCCTTTCATTTTCCAAATTTGATGACAATGACAGAATACTAAACTCAATTATTATTAGATTTGGAAGTGGAAAATATGTGATTAAAGTGTAAGGAAAAAACAAAAAAAATCATCAAATATCTCTTTGCTTATACCTGCAGATAAAAATTTTTTACCTTCCTTTCCATTGTTGAAATTCAAGATCTGTAATCTGCTCTTGCTAATATGAGTGTGAAATATGTTTATCTGCTTGACAGCTTAAACTGAGAATTTTTTTTTACTCTTGGTCAGTTATTCCTTGAACCTACATGCTGTTTCAATATTAAATTTAAACCCTTATTACAATTGTTGCCTGAAACAAATATTGAGTGATAGTTACCCATTTCATTTTTTTCTTAAAGCAAAAATTTTCCTCTTTTATAAACTGGGAAAAGTATTAATATGTATATTTTGTAGAAGTGAAATAGCATTAGGTGCATTTTTGTAAAGCGGAGGATATCTATATATGATTTTATTAGAATCTGATTTTTTCCGTATGTCTTTTTAAATTATTTCTTACATTTTATTAATCTCTTTGTAATGTAGCTCCAAACATTTTAAAGAGTTTTTGGCTTTGCGTGATATTTTGCACCTCTTTACTATATTTGAAAGCAGATGTGGGGAAGAATGTGGTATGTGTCAGAATCCACATCTTATGTTTAATTTTGCCTTTAACATATGTTGCTAATTCAATCATTTGAAGTACTCATTTTTTAAACATGAAAAATTTCCTTTACATATATGATGGATGTATATCTAAGTTCTGCTCTTATAATTGAAGCTGTGCTGTACAAAGTATATAATAGTATGATAGATGTGATATATAATAGATGTATAAAGTATATAATAGGAAACTTTAAATGGGTTAAATATATTTTTGTTAAATAAAATACAGCAGTACTTGTGTCTGATAACTGTTTTCTGCCTTCACAATGAATTAAATGCATAGAACTATTTGCTTTATTTTTCATATATCAAATATATATTCTTCAAAGATTATTTCTGCTGTCAAATTTAGCATTAATTTGTTTACACAATTTCTGTTTAAATTATAATTTTTATCTTAAAATTACTATTTTAAATAATTACTGTTTACTATAATTTATTCTTCAAAGCAGAGATACATGCTAAATTATTAAAAAATCTTTCTTGTATATTTACACCAAAGGGTGAATAATTGTGTTAAGTCTGCAAGTTTTAACATATAGAAGAATAAATAAAATCAGTTCACATGTTTGATCTTTGTGAATAACTGTAACAATAAATATGTGTAATTGTGTATAGAATGAAGGCTATTGAAAATAACCTGCTAAAAACTGCTGTGTTTAAAAGTTCAGAAAATTTAAAAAAAGATGTACAAAATGTTTGTCATTATGAATCAGCAAAGAATAAGTTTAAGGATCTTAATTTAGTGAGCTTGAGGTTAAAGGTAATATCATAGTGCAGAAGTGTATTCAAAATTTTGTCAATGAATTACCATATCATATCATATCAGTTATTTTAAAATTTAAATATTTTCAGATTTATGTTATTTATATAGTGCATTAAAAAAATTCTGCAATTATTATATGTCTGATGTTTATAATCATAAGAGTGTTGGAATTCAGTATTTCTAGAATTTTTACTACTACACCCTTCTGTAGAAAATTTAGCAAAAGCTGTATTATTTCTCAAGAGTGCTGTCCATTGTTATAGGTTTTTGAGGAATCATATAGTAATTAAATTTAAGACACTTTTTGGACTGATCAGTTTATTTAATAAAAATATTGCTACAAACATAAAAAATCAGCATTTTTCTCTGAAAAATAATTTGTGAATAAAATCTTTTGAAAATAAATCTGCAAGAACTTATTCTGATGTGTGATTTATTTCTTGGTAAATTAATTACAATGTAATCTTAAAAAATACAGTAATTCAAACATGTTATTGGTATATTGGTGCAAGATAAATATTTTCTATAGAATTCCAAGTAGTGTTTTTGAAAATTAATATTTTGGTTAGTTAAATGATGAATTTACTAGGAAAGAAGTCGGAAGACATTTAACTTAAAAAACAAGGATGGAAATAATGTGTATAACTATGAATATAAGGGATTAGAATTTTAGTATAAAACTTGCATATAGTTTGTTCTTAATGAATCATAAAGACTATTACTGAAGTGATATATATCCTGAATAATTGCAGAATTAGATGATTTAAAAAATTTCGCATCATAATTGCTGATTAACGTACTAAATCGATATATTGTGTTCCATGGCACAACTATCATGCACTACTAATTTTGAAAAATAGTATTTTATGTCATATTTAGTTTGATTCAGAAGCTTTCTTATTTATACCAGTTTGAATCTAAACTGAAGATACTTTAATTTATTTGATTAATCATTTACTTCTTTAATAGGGTTTCAACAAAGTCAGTAGTTCTTCCGATTGGTATTTCCTCCATATTGGTTTAATCTGATGTCTGTAGTCATTCACAAAAATAATAAGCAATTTGTGAAGCAGAAGTGTAGCTTCAGATGCTTTTTTTTTATTGCTGCGTATGAATTTGATTTTTTCAAATAAAATTATTTATCTTCTTGTAAGTAACTTTGCTGTTCATAGCAGCATGGTATCATCTTTAATATTATTTAACTTTTGATAATCTGTGTCCTCTGTTTTTTAACTTATTCAGTGTTATTTTATTTACTTGATCATTTTCATTATCAATATGTGGGCTTGAAAATCTGAAGTAATGGTACATACACATAGAAGTGCTATGAACATGAGCTCCGACTGGTTTTGGTCTCATAAAAGTGCTTGTCTATGGAGGGTCAGAGCTCTGCTGCATGTATTAGTTCTATAATTGCCACAGTTATCCAAATAGTAAGGTACAATTCATGAAACCATAACTAATTTAATGAGCCATTCGTAGTTTTGCCTTTATACAGCATGTACTCAGACATGCATGGCTTAATCTTTGAGACAAGCATATGACTAATGGCAGGATCAGCCGCGTAGCCTTTTTAGGTTCATAGAATGTTCGAGACGCAAGCAACTCGAATCTGCCAGTGATAGTGCACACCTCAGAAGTGCACTGGAAGCTGCTGTCCAACCAACAGCTTCCTCTTTCATTTCGCATGCACAGAATCTTATCTCATGCTTTCAGTAGCGGTCAAAACTCACTGCATCTTTCATGGCATCAGCACCAGGAGGTAAATCTTTGTGGGCATCAAGAGGGTATACTGCATGGGACACAGATTTAAAAAAAAAAAAAAAGTTTCAGGTTTTTAATATGTGTGTGTCTTGTGTTCAGGCTTTTACAAATGGCATGCAGCCTGCCATTCCTTTGCAGCATAAGGTCTGTGGGCAAAGACAAGATATTGGCCAGCAGTTGTTGATATGTGGCTATCACTGTTGGCCAGGACTTGTCTTTGACTAGTTTCACTCATACTCTGAAGTTCTTTCATGGTGGAGGAGTGTGTTACCATCCTGTGGACCATGCATGTTAGTTTGCTTGTCCTTAGGGTCCCCTCATCTTCTCAAGGTGAGGGGGACAATCAAAACCTTCCTCAGCACATCTCCGGGCAGCTCAGCCTCGATGCCATTGCTGCATCCTGCAGACATGTAATAAAAACTGAAACACATGTTTTTTGTATCTGTGTCCCATGCAGTAAATCCTCTCTATGCCCATGAAGGCTCACCTCCGAGCACTGGTGCCATGGAGGTTGTAGTGAGTTTTGGACCGTAGAAGTACTCATATTATTCATAATCAATAATGTGTAATTTTGGCATTTGATATTTTTATTATAAGAAATTAAGTAATGTTTTTTTTTTTTTTTAGGTCTTAACACTCAGTGTGTAACCTGCTTACGTAGCTGTCAGTGTGTAATGTTCCAAGTTGTTGTAAATTTTACTGAGATGTACAGTTCTTATTCATCAAAATCTGGAATTTCATTTCTTCCAGGTAAGGTTTAAAAAAAAAGTAATTTTTATAACCTGCAAAAATTTCAATTATTTATTTTTATTTATGATTATAATTTGCTTATATATAATGCATAATATCTTTCATCAAAATGAATGCCAAAAAAAAAATTACATCTTCCCTAAAGTAAATGAATTCCTTGTTTACAGATCACAATGATGTAGCTTGACATATTATCACTACTGCATTTAATAAAGTTAAATTTTGAAAGAAACCAATTATTTATCACAACTGGAAATTACCTGATTTCTACCTAGCTAGTATAATAATTAAATTAACCTGCTAATAATGCAAGTATGAAACTGTTGTTAAGCGATATATTTGATATCTTTTAGAATATAATTACTAGTAAGGTTGTTTAATATTTACTATAGTTGTTGCCTTGTCTTTTCTGTGTCTTGATAAAAATATTCAAAGATAGAAACATAGCTTTATCTGGGTAAAAAATCACATTGAGTTTTTTTTACAAATTTTCTAGTTATTTAAATTTTGCAGCTATTTTAAAAACAAATGCAAAGTGCAACTAAGCAAATTATGCAAAGTGTCCTTCAGTTGTTAAATTTTCTATTCTTTTGCAGTCCTTTTCTATAATTTTTTGATAATTTACTATGAAAATTAATATATAAATCTGCATTTATCTAGTTGAAACAAATTATTAAATGTCACATTTCTTTGATTGTAAATTTGTAGTTTTCAATTAAGTGTTTTTATTCTGATCTTAAATCAGAATTAAGATTAACCATATCACATAATTATACTGGCAGAAAAAAATTAAAGGAACAGCCATGAAAAAATACTTTATTAACTGAAGTACAATGAAAGCAGTTGGAATGGTAGTTTAAGATCAACATTATCAGATTGTCAAATGAAATGCATCTTTGCTACATAAAAATATGCAATTTTTTTTTTTTTGCCACATGTGGAGAGAAGTGCAAGTGGGTGCTTTGAATTCCATTTGCAAAGTTTGTACAAATAGTTAAGATTTAATTTTCACTTATGGAAGGTGGAACACATCATTGGTATGGTATTTCAAGGATTTTGAAAAATGGCATGCAGTTGGGAGAATGGAAGCTGTACAGACACTGACATAGGTCTCTAAACACCTGAAAGTAGCCAAAACCATCATACAAAGAATCTGAAAACGGTTAAAAATACTGGTGATGTATGCAGATAACCAGATCAAGGTAGAACTTGCCACAACAGACTTTCAGAAGTAAACGACTAATATCACCCTTATTGCAAAGAATTTTGCAGTAACTTCCAAGAACTCAACTTTACATAATCACAGGTTACATTAAAGAGGATTATATGGCAAAGAAACTAATGATTGTGTCCTACTGATTCAGACTGTGAAATGCACCCAGTTTGCAGTGGTGCAGAGATAATCATGATTAGAGTGCCGTGGACTCAGTTAAGTTTTCTTTATCGATGTATCTCATTTTTATTTAGAGCATGATTCCAGACTTCCTATAATCTGGATGGAGTACAAAGCACATACAAAGAACACTTTAAGTCTATAGAATGCATGAATACAGATATGTAGAATCATGGTATAAGCATTTATATTTTTTAATGGCTGCACTGACCTGCATATTTTGACCGCTACAGCTATGAATGCCTAAATATACAATGATGAAATTTTTTATCCATGTATAAAATTGTTTAAGTATGCATTTGGTAATATCTTCTCACTAATTAATGATTCTCACCCCCTTCATGTTGCATTAATGATCAATTGTCTTGAAAACTAAGTAATTCAGAGGTTGGAGTGCCCCATATTCTCCACACTTAAATCCATAAGAACATGTGTAGGACACCAACTTCCATCGCTATAACCATTATTTACCATCGTAAAGTAGCTCAAGCTTCTATTCATCATGAATACACTTTGCTACTGCAAGAACTACTGAACACTTTGCTACTGCAAGAACTATTGAACTACAGTTTGGAAATTGCTATGTAAAGCTTACATTTCAATCAGGAGTGACCTCACACTTCATTGATTTTTTTCTATATATCTCTAAAAGTTGTAATGTCAACTTTTTCCTACCCATTTCATTTCTCATTCCCTTTGTTCTTATATAAATTTATCATTTATTTATTTATTTATTTATTATTTTCAAAATAGGCATTTCTGCATTTTGAAGATGTATCAGACATGATAAAGATCTTTTGTTAAGTTTCTTGTTCTGACTTGCAAAACCATTTAAGTTACAAGAGTTTTTATAGTTCATTTAATTTTTTCTCCTCATGTATTATTTGCAAAATGTAACAATTGTCTGTTTTGTGATGAGAAATTTTACATGTGTCGTGTCTGAACAGTCTTTCTAAGTTTTCCTTAATTTTCTGCTCTCTAGCTTGTATAAGTAAAATTTATATTAATTGCTATTAATTCGGTAATTTTAAAATCATTTCGCTTTATATAATGTTAGTAAAGTTTCATAAAATATTCATATTTTTATTAATGACAGACTTCCTTTTAGAAAAAAGGTAATATGTTTGAATTGATTTATATCCCCTTTATATATATAT
>KK116389.1:288303-314835 GCA_000611955.2 Stegodyphus mimosarum | reverse complement strand
ATATATATATGGGGATATAAATCAATTCAAACATATTACCTTTTTCTTCTTTATATACACTCAAGAGCCAAAACATTATGACCACCTGTCAATAACGAGTTGGGCCATCTTTGGCGCGCAACACAGCTTCAACCCGCCTTGGCATGGATGCCACAAGTCCTTGATAAATGGCCGGAGACAGATTGTACCAGATGTTATGGCAACGGTCACGGAAATCCGAGGTATTGCGAATTGGTGGTCTTTGACCTCTGAGCTGCCGTCCCAAGACATCAAAAATGTATTCTATCGGGTTGAGATCCGGTGAGTTAGGCGGCCAGGACATTAACTGGAAATCAGCATCATGTTCCTGGAACCACTCCAACACAATTGTAGCCTTGTGACACGGGGCGTTGTCCTGTTGGGACATTCCATTTCCAGATGGAAAAACAGAGGCCATGTAAGAGTGCAACTGGTCCGCAATGATGTTCAGATACCCTGTAGCATTCATGGTCTGCTCTACCACAACCACGGGTCCCAGAGACGCCCAAGAGAACATCCCCCAGAGCATAATACCGCCACCACCGGCCTGTGTATGACCTACTATGCATTGAGGGAGTAACTGTTCGCCTGGAAGACGGCGTGTCCTGACACGGCCATCAGCGTGATGAATGACAAACCGTGATTCATCTGACCAGGCAACTCTCTCCCACTGATCCTTGGACCAGTCGCGATGTTCCCGGGCCCAGTGCAGGCGCAGTTGGCGATGACGCTTAGTCAGCAAAGGCACACGATTGGGACGTTTGCTGCGTAGCTCCATATCCAACAGTGTCCGCTGAACAGTGTGCTCCGATACTTTTCTACTTGGCCCTGCATTGTATTCGGCTGTCAGCTGAGCCACTGTCTAGCTCCGGTTTTGCTTCACCATGCTAGACAGTCTCCGACGACCTTTTTCTTTGATAACGTGTGGACGTCCAACACCATGTCGTCTACTGCTGGTTTCTCCGTCATTCATCCACTTTTCATACGTACTAACAACTGTAGATTGCGAACAACCCACGAGTCGCGCAGTTTCGGAAATACTTGTTTCGAGCCTTCGAGCCATTACAATCTGCCCTCTATCAAAGCCGCTTAGATCCGCAGCCTTTCCCATCACACACAGAAGTAAGTGAAAGAACGATTCTTCAGACTCTCCAGCAGCAGTTAAATACCACTTCAACCTGTTCACGTGCCTTCCACGTCATCCAGGCGTGTTCATCGCAAAATGTAGAGCTGGTCATAATGTTTTGGCTTTTGAGTGTATATATGTATATATATATATATATACACTGAAGAGCCCCCCCCAAAAAAAACTGATACACCTGCTTAATATTATGTTGGGAATGTCTGAAGGTGTATTGGAGATAATTAACATCATGAATAATGCAAGGCAATCCACAAATCCATAAGAGTGCGAGGTGATGGAGATCTCATCTGAACGGGATTTTGCAAGCCGTTCCAGATGCGGTCAATAATGTTCATGTCTGAGGATCTAGGTGGCTAATGGACATGCCTAAAGCCAGATAAGTGTTCCTGGGGCCACTTGGTAGCAACTCTGATGTGTGGGGTGTCGCACTGTGCTGTTGAAAATGTCCAAGTCTGTTGGAATGCACAATGGACATGAATGGGTGCAGGGATCAGACAGGATGCTTATGTATCTGTCACCTGACAGAATGGTATCTAGATGTATCGGGGGTCCCATACCATGCCAACTGCACAGGCCCTATACCATGACAGAGCCTCCTATCAGCTGCAACAGTCCCCTGTTGATATGTAGGGTCCATGTATTCATGAGGTTGACTCCATACCAGTATATGTCCATCCGCCTGATACAATTGGAAACAAAACCCATCAGACCTGGCAAGGTGTTTCAAGTCATCAACAGTCCAATGGTGGTGGTGCTGGGCCCAGGTGAGGCATAAAGGGTTATTGTTATCAGTATTTTCATTCCAAATGATAAACAAGTTTATAAAGTTGATATGATTCATTTTATTATTTGAGGTAATAAACAGTACATTTTTTTATGATTAAACAAATTTAGAAGAAAGAAAAATATTAGATTAACGCTTTTGTCTCTGCTTTGATTTCGCTACTTTTAATTCCATTGCTAATTTTATAATACAATTAGGTATTCATCTGAGATCATTGATACCGGATTCAAAATTCTTCGGATTCAAAATCGAAACACAAAAATACTCTTAAATGGAGAAGAAAATTACTTACTATTTAGATGAAGATGATCTGAAATCATCATCCAAGAGCATTCTATGTGTATTTTTGTAGTCTTTAAATCGAGTATCCCATATAACGGGATGTCGCTGGATTTAGGCAATTAGACTACAATTTTCGCTCATATCTTATGAAGCAACAAGATACAAAAAATAAAGAAGCACCTTATCCATTATACAGCGATAAATTAAAATTAAAAGTATCATCCAAAAATATATCTACATTAACACAGGAAATTAAAGAAACGCAGAATACCCATAATGGCCTGGCCAAAAATGGCGCTTAGTGAAAAAAAAAGTATGAGAGAGGATCGAACTTCCGATCAGCACGTCCACAGCTTGACGGCTTTACCCACTCAGCTAACACTTGTAATGCAGATTTTGTGAATTGTAGTATAAGTTCTGGTATTCTGAATGCAAGAATTAATTTGTGATGGGTATTCTGAGTTTCTTTAATTTTCTGTGCTAATGTAGATATATTTTGAAGTAAATAAAAAATTTTAGGATCTTTGAATATTGGGAAAGATATATTTTGAATCAAATAAAAAATTTTAGGATCTTTGAATATTGGGAAACATATATTTTGAAGTAAATCAAAAAATTTAGGATCTTTGAATATTGGGAAAATATCAGCAAAATCTTCTGAGGAGGATACTTTTAATTTTAATTTATCACTGTATAGTGGATAAGATACTTCTTTATTTTTTGTATCTAGTTGCTTTTTAAGATATGAGTAGTAGACTGTAGTCTAATTGCCGAAATCCAGCAACTACCAAAATTTGCACTTCTCATGATCAAGCAGAAATTAATTTTAAAAATCTTAATATCCAAAGTTGATTTTAAGATTTTTAAAATGAATTTCTGTATAGGAATAATAGTTGTGGAGTAAAGGTCGTCAGGCCATATACTCGTCCTCACTTTAAATCAAATCAATCAATCAATCGCTCATATCATCAGCCATGTTGTTTGTGTGCTTCTGTTGATGATGATGATTTGAGATACTCTCCTGATTGGTCGGTTCCATGTGTCGTCTAGCTCCGTTGTGCATGAAGTTAAGATTTTTCAACTGGGCCAGTAGTGACAAAAAAAACCTGGTTTTTTCTAGCTGATTTGCTATGTTTGTTGTGTCCATTGTGTTCCCTAGCTCCGATATGTCCCAGTGTGAACGCTGCTTAAAGCTTTGTGTCGTGCGATCAACAATGGTACATGAGTGGGCTTTTAGCTCCAAAAGCCTAGATCAGTGATGATCCATTGAATAGTTGAAACACCGACATGTGTTGATGGCCCAGCACTGAAATCTGCAGCAACTTGAGGAAAGGTTGTACCTTTATCTTGTTTAATGATTCTCATCAGTGGTTGTTGGTCCTGTTCTTTCATAAGCCTTTTCTGGCCGCAGTGATGTCAGAGATTTGATGTTTACCAGATTCACAATTCCATAGTACACTCATGAAATGGTCATATGCAAAAATACAAATTTTATCACTACCTCGGAGATACTATGTCTGATCTCTCATGTGCTGACTAAAACATCATATTCAAACTCACTTAGATCTTGATAACCTGCTGTGGCAGCAGTAACTAATCAAATAACTTTGCTAGACATTTGTTGTCTTATGTAGGTGCTGCCAACCATCGCACTTTATTGTGGTTGGTTCCATACCGCTGTTATTTGGATACATAAATCTGTACCATTTTTTTTGGCTTTTCAATATATATATATATATATGAATGCTTCACTTGTCAAATCGATTAACTCAATTTTTGGAATTTTATTAAATTTTAATATCAAAGCACTTCATTAGCACTCCTAACTGTACATATTCAAAACAAATTTCTCTAATAATAGAAGCCAATCTGATTAACTCCGTACTATAATGTATTTATATCATAATAAAAATCTGTTTAACCCACTGCACTATTTTTCCTCTCCTACGGAGACATCTGTAAATTGTTCATTTAATTTCATTATTCCCATTAGACATGACCTGTTATTGCTCACACGAACTAAGTACGAGAAAAATAAAATATAAATTAGTTGTGTTCAAACTGCCACAAGTGAAGTGAAGGTACTTATAAATTTCAATTTTATTGTGATTTCTTTTTTTAAAAAAATAAACCGTTAGAACATTAAGATGGAAGATGTTAATAAGAATTATTTGAGTAAGGAAAATAATGAATCAGATGGTTCTTCAATACAAATTATTGGCAGAAAGCTCGGCTCAAGAAAACGATTTTGTATTTATTCGGATTCGTCATCTGATCACAGCAATGAAAAAATCGCAGCAAATAATTCGACTGGACGAAAAAGAAGCCATAATCCTGGTAAATGGGACTGAAATGTCCAAAAGCATAACAGAATAAAAGGTTTAGGATACAGAAATAGAAGTGGACGTTTAATATCTGAAAAAACATTTGCAAATCTGCCATGTCGATGTCGTGAGAAGTACAATGAAAGAAAAGCTGCCATGGAGGCGTTTTATCAGTTAGAGAGTCAAGTTGAGCAAAATATATTTTAATAGGGTGCATTAAAATCAAAGAAATAAAAAGAAGGCGTCCGAAGGATAACAGTAAAATTCCGAGATCACGTTCTTTACGTATTATTTTCGAAGAGTCAGAAAAGATGATATTTCGGTTTGCAAAAAATATTTTAAGGATACCTATCAGATAAGCAACGGCGACTATACGACTGCTGCTGTAGGGAACAAGTTTCATTGTTGTTGATCATCGTGGTCGCCATGTTCCAGATAATAAAATTGATGACGCATATGTTATAGAACATATAAACTCATTTCTGGCATACACAAGCCACTACACAAGAGCTTATAACACAAGGAGAAAATACTTAAATACAGACTTAAATGTTAAGAAAATGTATGAACTCTACATCGTGCAATGTACAGAAGAAAATATAGAACCTGTGAAAGAAAAATTTTATTACAAGGTATTCTCGACTAAATTTAATTTGCATTTTAAGCAACCATCTAAAGATACATGCAAAACTTGTGATTATCTACAAATAAAAATTGAGTCTTCAGACAGTGAGGAAATGAGAATGGCAAAAATCGAAAAGGACGCTCACTTGAAAAAGGCTGAACAGGCTCGGCAGCATCCGAAGACATTTTTGTATTTTCTTTTGACTTGGAAAAAGCTTTACCCTTTCCAAAATTGACTACATCAATAGCTTACTATAAATGAAATCTATATGTTTATAATTTCGGATGCCATGATTTTAATAAAAATATAAGTCACATGTTCGTTTGGCCAGAAACTGAGGGATCTCATGGGTCTCAGGAAAATTTTTCATCTCTACTAAAGTATATAAAGATTTGTGCTAAAAACTGTAAAAAAATAATAACCTACTCGGACTCATGTACGGGACAAAATAGAAATATTAAAACTGTTTTAAGTTTATTGAAATTGCTTCAAAGTACAGAAATACAAGCTGAATAAATTGAAATGAAATTTCTGGAAAATGGACACAGCTACTTGCCTAATGTTTCACAATTTGCTATTATCGAATCTCAAGCAAAAAAAAGTTCAGAATATCTTTTCGCCAGATGATTAGTATAATATAATAAAACCTGTAAAAAGAAAGCATCATTTCATATGGTTCAAATGACGCATCAGGACTTTTTCTCTACAAGTACTTTAGAAAATTCTATCAATAATAGAAAGGTATCAGTTACAAGGATACCAGTAAATTGGCTCAAAATGCACTGGATAAAATTAGAAAAGTTAAAACCCCATCTGATACAATTTAAGTATGACTTTAACGAAGATACGAATTTAGTGCCATAAATATATGAAAAAATGTAGCAGGTAGACCATTATGTCTGAAAAATGTGATCCAGCCTTTGTTGGATCCAATAGGTAGAACAGTGACAACAGAAAAGAGGAAAGATATGATGGATTTGTTGAAATTTATTCCTCCTATTAAACACAAGTATTATAAAACTTTAAGGACAAATAGACAGGATGAGAGCTCAAATACAGCTAACAAAGATGACATCATTTATAATGATGATAAGGCAAGTTAAACAAAGTAATAATACTCATAATATTATGTACGAGTAACAGAATAGTTATTATTCATTTGTGCTAAACTCTTTAATAAAACATATATTTATGTAACGACATTTTTTCATAATAAAAGAATAATTCAAAGACTGAATTTGAATTAATAATTTACTTTCACTTGCCAAATCGATTAACTCCCCGAATCATGAAAAAATTGTAGTAATAATAACAATTACTCCAAGTATATTCCGTCTTATACTTTCTATATGTTTTCAAATCAAATAGGCATTTGCAATAACATTTCTACACCATATTTTAAAATTTTTAATTTGAAAAGAATTTTAAAACACAACATATAATATTTTATCATTTTTCTCAACTTCTTGTTTTATGGAGTTAATCGATTTGGCAAGTGAAGCATTCATATATGAATAGAATATATGTGAATATAAGAAGAATGTCTGTTTGTGTGTTTGTTCGCGATTAACTCAGTATAGCTATTGTCGCCAAACTTTCTACTATTTTTTTCTGGGTCCTGGAAAAGGTCATCCAGTTTTTCTAAAAATAAAATATATCTAAAATCAGACATATTAATTGAAAACTCTGAAAATGCTAATTTGTGCCCTCATTTTTCCCAATGGCAGCAGTCTCGCATGCTGGAGATAAAAATTACTTTATTTTGAGAAGTGTTGCCACTACTCGCTTTCAAATTGTAGACTTTGTTAATAAAAAAATTATGAGTTTTACAACGAAATAAAAATAGCATTGCTAAACATTAAATACATTATTCCCAATTCAAAAAATTCATGGGAAGCCATTTCAACTGTTCCCATTTTCATATGACTTTAATCAGCCGAGATATTAATTAAAAACTCTGAAAACACTAATTTTTGCACTTATTTTTTCCAAGTGACAACAGTCTCGTGTGGTGGAGATAAGTACTTTATTTCAAAAAGTGTTGCTACTGCTCGCTTTCAAATCATAGTCTGTTAATAAAAAAATTGCAAGTTTTACAAAATCTATATATATAAAGAACAATGTGTGTTTATTTGTTCATTTGCATTATTGATTTGATTAATTATGATCAATTTATTGGCGCATTTAATCAACTAAATTGAATATAGGTGAAATATTGGAAGGAACTTGAGCTTTTACTACCATTTGATTAGAAAGATGAAAATCATTAAAAACTGCATGCCATTGTTGCTGATACAATGAGAGAGAATTAGTTTATTTTTCTATGGTAATTTTTTATGTGGATTCCATATCGCATCAGACTGAGAAATGTGTGACTATGAATCATATTTTTTGCATCGTTATTAGAGAAGGATTATAGTGGTATCATTCTCTATGTTGTTTGATACATTACTCTTCAATCTAACTTAACTGGCATTGGATGCTTCTGCTAGTGTATATATATATAATACTAGTATATGTATATATATATATGTGTGTGTGTATATATATATGTAAGAAAAATAAAAAATATGTAAAAGATAAATTATAATTTAAATTAACAGTGTAAATTAATTTCTCTGTATTCTAAAAATAGTAATCTGTATTTTCTCTGCATCATTTTGAGACTAATCCATGTCATATGACTCTTAGGTAACTCTGATGATGTAAATGTAACTAAAACTCAAATAGCCAATAATAATTAACAGCAATATTAATTATCTAATCAAAATACATTGAGAACCAAAACTAACTCAGTCTGAATTAAGATTTCATCCTGAACATAATGCACTTGCTTGCTACTCTTCGGCCTACCTGGACTTCTGTTTGCTGCTTGCTTCTTATTGCAAAGTTATCAAAAATGTAAGCATGGTCAAATAGATACAAATAATATGCCAAGTTGTTTGTTGCCGCAACATGTGTACTGAAATAAAATATTTTGTCAGCTGCCAGTTTCCTATTCATTATAGATCGGCATTTCAGCATTCTACAACATAAAAATTCTCTCTGTTCATTATGGATTCAACCATCTGCATTCTACACCATCAATATTGCAAAGTCCCATTTTTTATTACATGTGTGTGTGTTTGTTTGTATATATATGTATATGTATATATATATGTATATATATGTATATGTATATATATATGTATATATATGTATATGTATATATATGTATATGTATATATATATGTATATATATGTATATATATATATGTATATATACACGCACACTTATAAAATCTCCCATTTCAATAATATTCCTTTTTAAATAATTTTCCATTACATTAATATTCTTACGATTTCCTAAGAGGTAATAGTATTGAAACCAAATATTAATATATATATATGCAGGGTGGTCATAAAAAACATTCCTGATATATGAATCACTAGCTTCCTAACCACTCAATGAATCAAAATAAAATTTTAGATATTGATATTTGAAGGTATGCACCTGAGATTGTGATGATTTAAAACAATAGAGCTGTCATAGTTGCAGTTACAGTGAACAAATTTCAAAATTTTTGAATGGCAACACCCATTTTTTCCTGCGCAAATTGTTCAGTGCATTGAAAAACAATAAATCCCATTGTAACTGTACACATATGATGAAAATTCACAGTGTAAACCATTTACAAAGAAGAGCATTGTAAAGCACCAATGGACACAGAGTGGAGGTGCATTGATGTACTTCGCATAATTCACTGTTATAGACAGTAGGAACACCAATTATAGAACACCATGTGCAAAGCATTGCATGTGGAAAACCTTTGTGGAAAGCAGTACGAGAAGATTGTCAGGTGTTCAGACTTGCTGACAAGAAGATGCTTAATGGAAACAACAAGGTGAATCTAGAAAGCTGTTTTATCCAAATAGCAAAAATACTTCTGAAGCAGTGTGAGTTTGTCAGTGAAAAGATGAGGCCCATGTTCCATAAAAAGTGTGTGTGATTTGGAAAAAAAAAATTTAAAAAGTGGATGCACATGTGAGACTGTGACCCAAATCACCATGCATTCCTGTTGAAGTTATTGCGAAAGTGTGTAATACAATTACCGCAAATACATTGCAAATCCTAGGTAATTGTATTACCGCAAATACATTGCATACTGCAAGAAGTGCTGCTTGTACTTTGGATGTATCAAAAACTACTCACCTCAAACTTCTGTGCTATATTCTTCAGATGTTTCCTTATCGATTCCAGTCTGTCTAGATTTTGCAATCTGGAGCTGAGTAACAATGTGCCAATTTTTTTTCCTCATAAGATATGAAGAAAGGAGGTAGCCACTGTGGATATTATGGGAGGATGAGGCACATTTCTTCTTAACTGGAAACTTAAACTCCAAGAACTTTATTCACTAGATTGAACAAAAATCCTCATGATTTGGTACCATCACCTTTGCAGGAGGCCCAAGTGAGTATGTGGTGTGTCATAACACCATTCATTGCAGCGTATTCATTTTCAGTTCATACTTCTTCAGGGAGGTCACTTCCACAGGTATGAAAACATCCTGCATCACAAATGTTCAGTATATAACAGTGTTGCAAAATTATGTAATTCTAGAACTGCAACAGTGAAATGTCATTAATGACATTGTATGGATAAAATGGTGCTTCTCCACATGTTGCCACACTCTTCAAGCATGTTTGGCAAATGCTGCAGTAGCACTCATCTCTTATAACTTTGCAGTTTCATGGCTACTGCAATCTCCACGCCTCACTTTAATGGATTTCTGGTTCTGGAGTTATCTGAAATCTAAGGTGTGTACATCAAATCCACAAAATTTGTCAGAATTGAAAAATGCTATAAAATGTGAAGTTATATAGATTTCTCTTACGATGTTACTTGTCACTGTTTTCGATAATCTCATACATAGAATGTATTATCCTCTATGAAGATGAGCACATTGAAAATTTCTAATTCCAATAAAAGTTTTTATCCTCCTCCTCTCTTTGTTTTCATTGGTCCTTTACAATGCTCTTCCTTGTAAATATTTCCAGCAAATTTTGTCATACATATATCTTTCCAATGTCATTTATGATTTTTCAGTGTGCTGTATCACTATTGGCAGGAAAAAAGTGGGTGCTGCTTTTTGAAAAATTCTGAAATTTTTTTCGCTGTAACCGTAAATTTGGTAGCTCTATTGTTTTAAATCATCACAATCTCAAGTACTTATTTCATTTCAATGAGTGGCTAAGCTGGTAGGGTTTCATATATTGGAGAAGTTTCTTTATGACCACTCTGTGTGTATATACATGTAAATCTTAAATATATATGAGGGTTTCCCAAATGAAAAGTGCACAAGTTAAATAAAAAAAATACCTTTATTGGAAATCAAAAGAAATTGCCATGGGCATTGTAACACAGGTCCATCGTTTCAGCAGCAGGTCATTGTTGTAGAAAGATCAGGGTTGATCCTTGAGGAAGAACTTTTTACGGGAGACAGACATTTTCATATGGGCAGGCATTTTTTAGGATTTGGGTGTGTAGTAGTGACGCAAGGACTCATCACCCGCAACAATGCATTCCAGAACTGGGGGATCCTCCTCATAATGGATCAAGTGCTGGAGACTGAGCACCATTCGTTGTTTCTCATGATCAAGGTTAAGGTGTGTTGGTACACATTCCACACACACTTAACTGCACTACAGATGTTGGTGCATGATGGTGTGAACCATTCCTTTACTTAGGTTGAGTTCATAACTGAGGTCATGGGTCCAAACTCTTCGATTACCTCTGATCATTTTATCAGTGGCTGCAATGGAGTTGTTGATGATCATGATGTTTTCTTGGACCGGTCTTGGCAGATCCAATATCGTTGCCCTTCATGAAAATTTTTACACCACTTGTCCACAACCATTTGACCTGAACAGTGCTTGATATAGACTGCCACTATTCACTGTTACATGACCACATTCCCCTCACCTTTGGCAATCAGAAACTGTACAACCACCATTTGTTCTGATCTGTACACATCTATGTCTAGCACAACTTTACTTTTGATCAATTTCCTCTGCTGCGAACAAGCTTCACTGTTGAATGCCATATATGAAGCACATCTCCTACAGACCTTTATATACCTGTTTGGTGGCACTGTTATAGCTGCAGTCGCGCAATTGCACATGTCCTTTTTTCATTTGGGCAACCTCTGTATATAATCAGCTGTAACTGTTTTTTGTATTCTACTTTCTGGCATTGCCTTATTTATCTCAAAACTGTAAATTATTGTAGATTTGTAGATTTCTGATTAATCATGCTCGCTCCCCCAGCCACCAGTAAAGTCGCTGAACATTCGTAGTTTGGTCTGGAGTTGACATCCTGGCAAATGGGCTGGCTGCGTTGGTGTTTTCATGGTTTTCCACGTGTGTAATGTGTATATGAGCTAATTTCCTTTAGAAAGCCCTCCAGGAAGGCATTGCTTCCCATGGGGACATAGCCCTCAAGTGCTTTGCCATAAACCAAATCAAACCAAAACTGATTAATCAGGTAATACCGAGACAAAACTAATTCAGAGTCACAGTTATTCTGGCAGTGGTTTAGGAAAACATAGAAAAGAGGCACAACCCATATTATAATTAGCAGAAAAATCCTATTAATAATTGATCTGTATTTTTAAATAGTTTGATATAGAGAATAATTTCCTTTGGCTATGTAAATTAAATCAACATTCAAAACAAGAATATGCCTTTAAACAAAATGAAGAAAAACCTTCTTCATTTTGTTTAAAGGCATATTCTGTAGTGGTAACACTACAGATTGTATACTGTAGTGGGTAAGACTACCCACTACAGTTTACAATATACTACAGTATTGTATACTATAGTGGGTGAAGAAGTTTCTAAATAATGGAATATCATCTGCTCTTACAGTTGTTATCTTGCACATTTTCTTCTGCTTTCTACATTTTCCATGCTTATGGTTTGTGACAGTAATTTTATCCACAATTTTGGTATAAGCAAACTTAAGTTTTTTTTAGACGCTAACTTAATCCACAGCTTATTAATCCGACCCTGTTAATTGGGAGTTGATTATAATACAGATCACTACAGATAATGCTTATAGATAATGGTAATAATTTTGCACATTATTATATTTTGTTATTAAAGTAACAAAAATTGCAAAATGTTATATGTACTCCTCAGAATTAACATGAAAATTTACTTCCTATTAAAGATTTTAATCCCTTTCTGCACAATAGTCCATATTTGATGCGAACCATAAAAGTGGTCTTCAGTTAATTGTGTGAAAGTTTATTATTTTCATGCATGTCTTATGCAGGTCAGAAGTAGACCTTTTTTGATAGCCTATGGATAAGTGCTACCACTTCATACCTGTTGGATAAAATACTTTCAGACTGCAAGAGAAATTGTGAATCAAAATTATTTAGAAAGGGATTAAATTCTTATTTTTAATCAATTAAAAACTGATTAACTCCAAATATCATGCTAATTATGCAACTTTACTCTCATTCAAGATGAAGAATCTATATGGGAACTTCTTGTGGATTTTCAAGATACTTTAGGGTCATTTTCTTCACTGTCAATGACTCCTCATGACTTTTCATTTGAAACAGATGCAGAAGAGGCAGTAGAGCCAGAAAAACTTTCTGTTCAGTCTGATGTTCAAAAAGCCTTTCGAGAAGTCTCTGTGTCAGAAGTTGTGGACAGGCTTGAAGTTTTAATAGAAGCGGCTACTCATTTCATCATTTATAGAGGTATGTTTTATTAAACCATTTGCAGTTATCTAGTATTTAATTGATGAGTTTTTGTGTCATTTAGTTCAATTAATGTATTTTTATTTTTTAGATCCCAGAATTAAAATATATGGAAAAGAAAAGGAATTCATTAAACAGTTTTTTTGTTTTCTTATTAAAGGACTTGCAATTGCCAAGGTGATTACTTTTAAGTAGAAATTTAGTGTCTTCTATTTAATTTCAATCATGTAACTAATGCATATTTGGTATGATTCTAAAACATTTCTGTAATTTAATATAAATGATTCTGCATTGAGGGAAGTTCTAAGATTGCAGCTACCGTGATAAACAAGGAATTGTTGTATCTTGCAAACAGAGAAATATTGAAACAGTGTACTTCAGATTTATGAAGAAAGAGTTTCTTTTATCTTTCATTGGTGTAAAAATAATTCAAGGAGTTTATAAGATTCATATGCTGTAAGTTTCTTTGAAATCATATTTCCACTGTAAGTAAACAGTTTAAATTTAGTTTTCAGAGTTAAAGTCTCTATTGCAGTAAGCTAAGTTAAACACACTAATGCAGATCTTAATCACTTATCTTATGCAAATTTTCACTGCTTCGATATCATTTCAGTATTCGAAGATGTATGTATTTGTATATATGTGTTAGAAAAGAAATTCCTTCTACTCAAAATATTTAATTATTTCGTGGTTTTATTATTATTATTATTATTATTATTAAAGATTAGCTTACCTAAATATTCAGTATTTAATAGAAATTTAAGTGCCATCTTTAGTGATTTGCTCATGAGACTTTTTCATTTGCTTAACTGATATTGAAAGAACAGATTAATAAAAATAATGCTTAAATTTAGAAATAAATTATCTAATGGGTTTAATAGTTGCACTCTTAGACGCATAATAAAAACTCTTTTTTTGTCTGTGTGTAAAATCATCTCTCTCTATTTTTGTAATAACTTAATCATACCTTAAATTAGATTAGACTGTGATTTTTTATCTTGAAACTATTAATAATTAATAATGCTAACTTACAGGATAAATGCGTGATTAAATCAAGATATTTAGTGCTTATGTTTTCTATGAAGGATTCTTTCAAAAAGCAGGTATTTATCAAATTTGCGTTTAATAAATTTTAAATTTGAAGTTTGTGTAATAAGCATTTTAAACAGGTTAGAAAGTTCTCCCACAAAATGTAGAAGTTGAAATATGCATGTATGTATCATTAAGGTTTTATATTGGAAGGCTTTAAATTCAGTTGGTTTTTCTGTATAACATGAACATTAACGAGGCTCTCTTATCGAATGTTTTGTATGAAAACTTTCCTGTTGTGAACGTTTTGGTATAATTATTAATCTTTACAGCTTCAGGTTAGTTTGTGGTGAAGACTTGTGAATTAATGCATTCTCTAAAATATTGAAATTTCTGGTTAATAAATATATTCATTTTCATCATATTGGTAATTTTTTAAGGTTCTGAACTATGGAAACTTTAATATGTTTTACTTTCATTGCATCAACAGTTGTACTGGTTTTATGTTATTTCAGTCTTACCCTTCTTTCTGTCTGCCCACATTTCTCTCTATATATAGATATATAAAACTGTTAATAAAAGTTTATTGTTTATCGATTCATATATTGCAAATTAAAAATTATTCTGAAGAACATTTACTATGAAAATGTTTTCTCTAAAGTTTTTAACAAATTCTTAAGTATTTTACTGTTTTTGAATGGCTATATATTTGTAAGTACTTATTTTTGTTGTGCTTATTAAATTAATTTTTAACTAGATATTTTTTATTAATACAATTAATTATTAATACAATTAATTATTAATACAATTTTATTAATACAATTATTAATACAATTAATACAGTATAAATTAGTAATAGAAATAAATATGCCTTTTGAATATTCGGGTATGGAATTTAATTTTTCAATGAAATTAAGTACTGAACAAGGTAAAATAAACTTTTGCTTTTTTATTTATTTTAGCTTGGTAATCTGTTGATGTCATGTTTTGCTGTGTATGAAGATACTGAAGTAAAGCAATATATTGTTGAGATTTTATCTGCTCATCCTTTAAATAAAATGTTACTTCAGCTTGTAACGTTTTCTGTTGATAGAGTGAGTTTGTATTTATCAAATTATTGTTTTTAAAACTTTCTTTATTTGTGTCTTATTTTATGCTTTACTTACTTTCTAAAATGTCTGTTCAATTTCATTCTTAAGAACGGCTAGAAATTATAAGCAAGCTGCACTAAAATGAGAAAGTTCCAGTCATTCTTTTAATTACTTGGAACAGCTTATCTTAAGAATAAAATTCGAAGCAGAAACTACAGATGGTAATAATTATTGTATTGTAACTGTTGACAGATTCGACATGAAAGGGTGAAGGATTGTATGAGAGTGGAAGTGAGGGAAGAGAAAGAGAATTCACAGTGACATAAAACATGTGACAGAAATATATAAGTTAATGTAATTTTGAATATATTATCTTAATTTTCATTATTCAATTTGTTAAACACAGGGTGTTTTATATTGAATGGACAAAAAGGAAGCATACCTGTGAATGCTGTAATTTTGATAAATCAAATTTACAGTGAAACTGTATTTATACAGTTTCTATATATGTTCTATGTGTGCCTCTCCAGTGACACTGCAAATGTCTATGCAGTATTCTAGATACTGCCACACTCATGATAGAATAGCCTTTGTTAATGATTGAAGCACTTCAGGTATCTGCTGCTTAAGTTGCTGTAAGTCCAGCAGAAGTGAGGGCATGAGCACTTTGATTTTAACAAAATCCCATAGGAAAAAAAATCCTGTTTTATCTGGAGATCTTGCTGGCCAACAACGCAATGACATATCGTTTGACAAAGCTTTGGTCAATCTAGTGATAGGATAGACTATCATTCAGGTACTGCTGTATGTTTTTATGCCAATATATCGACTACTATCTTGCAGCAGAATGAAGCTAGGAACCACTTCCTCCAGCTGAGAGGACAATCATTCTGATACTATATCTTGGTAAATGCACCTGTTAATCAAGTTTTTCATGAAGAAAAAAGGACCAAAAACAGAAATGGAATGTCAGAAAGGGTGCAGAGAAAATTCACCTTTGAAGAAATATGCTCATGTTCCAGTACACCATGTGGTTTTTCTGTGCCCCATAATCTTAAATTATAGCAATTAACTTTTCCAGAACCGTGAGAAGTGGCTTCATTTGTAAACAGAAATCTATTCATGAAATCATCTATCTCCAGCTTATCTTGCAAATTCTCACAGAAAGCTTAACACAATGGTTTCTCAGAAGGTTTTAATGCCTACACCATCTGATACCCAGAATTGTAGATGTTTCTGTAACACACACCATATTGCTACAGAAGGTGCGTAGAGTTCAGAACTCAGTTGATGAATTGATTTTGTTAGACTTTGTAAATACAGTTCATGAATTTTTTCAGTGACTTCGGTGTTGGCTGCTGTTTGTCTTGGGCTCGTTTCCTTACAAAAGCAGCCCTGTTCTGAAGTTGCTTTACCCACCGTTTGATGCTGGGGTGATGCAGCGGTTCTTTACCCGATTCCATGTGAAAATATGTTTGAAGATGATAAATGATAATATTTGGCATTTTCCAAAACAAGGCATAAAAGCAAAGTATTTAGAATTCCAACTTCATTAAACTGCTAAGTCCAGTAGATCTTCATAAAACTTAAGAAATGGTTTCCTTTGGTACAGATTGATTTAATCAAATTGTGAGAGAACAAAATAATTTAAAATTTGAAATTAAATTAAAAGCAAAATTTGGCATAGAATTTTTTAGGGAAGGGAACGAAAAAAAATGGCTTCATAAACAAATATTCATATTTTTAATTTTATAATATCTGCATGTCATTTTGCAGCATTTAAACTGATCTAGAATCTGGAAGTCCCAGTGAATCGAGATCTTGGCTGTTGTATTTTGAATATTTTTTTAATGTATGACTGTGTATATTATTGCATATATTTATGTGTTATATAGTATTAAATTATGCAAATAACTTCGAATCCAAATGATAAATTTGCAGCAAATTAAAAGAATTGTGTATATTGTTAGAATTAAGAATTCTCTATTTATATCATTGCTAGAGATAGCTTTTTTATAAAATATTTTTTCTTTTAATCAGATTGAAAATTTCCTGATATTATTGAATGATCTGCAAGATGAGGAATCTTCCCAAACATTCAAGAAAAATACTTCTATTCTATACAATATTGTAAAAGATCTTTTAGAAAAGTCATCATATTTGGAGATATTGAAAAATTCTGTTGAAGTGGAAAAGGTACATTTTATGATATTTTACCATAAATATTTCCATTGATATTGGTAATTAAATGAGAAATGTGAAATAATCTTCATTTGGATGTACAGTACCCACCACTTATTAAAATCACTTCAAGCATTTTTGACTTAACCCTTTTGGTCCTAATGGGCACATACATCCCAGAAATTATATTTCATTCCTTATTGCATAAATAAAACTCATTTTTAAATGGGTTTTTACATTTGCTGTGTTTTTAAGGAGTTAGGGAACAAATATATGATTAAAGAAACCTGGCCTGTTTGCCAAATGTATCAAGTTGCACTTTGTAAGGACTGCTTTACACCATTTCATACTTAACTTGTACTGTAAGAATAAAATATTTGGTACATTTCCTTTAACCTTATTATTTATTCTCATGCAGTCTAAGGTTATTATCACAATATCCTAGATGATTGGGACAAATAGTCCCAGTTGATTATACGATTGGGACATATTGTCCCAAAAGATTTCCAAAAAATTGGAAAAGTTAAGAACTTTATACTCATATTGCCCTTCTTTTAGTATGTCAACATTAAATTAAAATACTTTTCATAGTTAAATTTTAATCATGCAAAAGTCAGATCGAAAGGGTTAAGTGGCTGAGTTTAATAAATGGTGATTTATTGAAAATTACAGTATAATCTGTGGACATATTTAGTAAGATAGTAACTAACAATTAATCTAATAATTAATACCTAAATTATTAATTAAAATTAATGCTAAAATTAAACTAATCACGAAACTTGGAAATTTATGTTTTTATAAAAAAATTTTATAATTACATACCTGATGAAATTTTAAACTATTACAAAGAACTGCTCTAGCTGTATTTGTTTCATATTGTTCATGAACAGCCTTTCAATTGTATTTTCAAGTTTATAAAATCGTTGGTAACTTTTCTGATCTCCACCTTTTAATTCAAGAGTTCCTCATAAAGTTTACAGTGTTTTTCTTAATTCAGCTGAAGTTGGCTTGTAGTCACTTTCTTCTATATCATTTTCAATGTCAGTTTCAGTTTCTGCAGCTCTTGTCACGCTTTCTATAATATTGTAGTCAGATGCCATCTCAGTATTATAATTAATTGCAATGTATTCTAAAAATGAATCTTTGAAATTTCCCTCATTATTTTCTGAAATATTAGAAATAGTTTGCAGTTCCTGTGTGGCTTCTTCTATAAAAACCACATTTTCTAAAATAATTTCTGTGTTTTGGGAGATTGCTTCCCATGCATTGACTGTAATATGTGTAACCTTTACTAAAGACATCTTCAAAGTGCTTATATTTTCACAAGATTCAATTTTGTATATCTTTTTTTTTTTCCTTTCTTTTTGAGCGACACTGTTTTTGTAATTACATTTGAAATCTTTTGTAATATCTTGGTCTAATATCTGAATGAAGTGTATTTACAGGAAGAAATGCCAGTTTAATGTTTTTCAGAATGATATGAGAGGGCTGTGAAGCACTGTTATTTAACAGTAAAGCTATTTTTTCATTTTTAAGTTGTCTGTCAATTTCTAAAAGAAACCAGTAAAAAAATATTGTTATTGATTGAGTTCTTGTTATTTTGGTAAGTTAAAGATAAATTCTTGACTCCTTTTAAATATTGAATTTTTCTACTTTTCCAATAACCAATGGTGGCTTCTTAATTGTTGCATCCGTATTGCATGTTAATAACACAGTAACTCATTCTTTTAATTTCTTAAAAGCAACTGCTATTTCACATTTAAACATTAATATGTACTCCAGTAGTGGTCTATAAAAACAGACCAGTTTCATGTGTGTTATAAATTTTGTGTGGCTTGTATTCTTTTAGAAGGGCAGGTAAAACGCCTTTCATCCATTTCTCAGTCGAATGATGATCTGCCTCTTGCTTCACCATGCAGTTTTCAATAAGCAATGTTATTTTTCTCTTTCCATCTTGTGAGCTATCCATCAGTAGGCACAAAATTTTCTCCTGGCATTTTAGCGAATTCTGCAACTTTTATGGTCAAAAGAGTTGTAGAAATTGGAACATTTTTTAATCTCGTAGCTTGAACCACTCTAGAAGAGTGGTTTCAACATCTCTCAATTTTCTACCCCTTTTATGCATGAGACATTTTTTTTATTAGTTCTGTATCAATTTTATTTCTTTATTTCAGTAAATTGCACAATGCTGTAAGTCTCCATTTTAAAATTTGTTTCTCTTTGGCTGCATTTACCACACCTATCATAATCTTTCAGCAATTTATTCTTTTCTTTCAGGCTTAAATTATTTCATTTAGGCATTTTTGACGTGTTACAAGTCATGTACATGGCAAATAAAAATTTCTAGTGATACGTTCAAATCCAAAATTACCTTTTCTTACCAGCAAGAAGATTGCATTTTTGTCTGCCAAGCTGATCTGTCACTTCATGGTTGCTGTAGGTGTAATCAATTTTTTCTTTTATTCTTTCTTCAGCCTACATTGACTAGTCCCCTTTTCTGTTCAAAGACTGATAATAATCACTAATGCAAAAAAAGCATGCCGTGATATTTTCTGAGAACAACCTACAGTTTTAATGTGTGTATGTGGGTCCATCCCCTATCAGCTTGTGTTCAGAAAAAGGAACCAGTGTTCACTTACACCACCTATTCTCTAATCATTGGAAATGCTCATTCATTATAATCAAAGAACTTGTAGAGGCACTGTAACTGCTTTTATTAATCATACTGCTTTTATTAATCATAAGATAAAGGTACTTTGTCTCTCTCAGCTCTAGTCTGGACAAAGAGATTTGCAAACAGTGTCGAACAGGAACTAGTACCCAAAACCCTAGGGGGGTTTGGTTCTAACTACACTAGCCAAAATTTTTGGTAAACCCATTTTATTATCATAACTAAAAGATAAATGAATCAACTGCAAACATCTTTTATTGGCCACAAACAGTTTATTCCAGATCTGAATTATCAGCCAGTTTAAGTTTTATAAGCAGAAAGTACAAGAGATAAGTTTAATAAACATTGTTTTTTCTGTTGAGTAGTATATATTAATTTTGTTTCCTGAAAATTTGAAAGCAATAAGTGATTTAGTTTATTAACTAGTGAATTTAACATGTGGTAGGCACTGTATATGAATTGATAAATTTAAATTGCTGATAAAATTTTCAGTGCTTGAAAATTAATTTTATATTTTAGTGTTATCACTTGGTGATTTCACTTAACAAAGTCCGAAATCTGGATATCCAGTATCCAGAATGATCTGAAATCCAGACCTCTAGAAACACCCCCTTTTTAGAGGATGGCTTTTTGTATGTTTGCATGTTTTATGCGCATCTTATTATCTGGATCTTATTATTTTTTTAAAATTTAAATATCTGTAGGAATGTTTTTATATCACACAGGTAATGGCTTGCAACACAGTTAAAGAAAAGAGTTTAGTTTTATACTGTATTTACCTGTGAAGTATTTAAAAAAAATTACAAATAAGTGATGTTAAAACCTTCAGGTACTCATGAATGGCTAGATGCTAAAACCTTTAAGTACCCATCAGTGAATAAATGTTAAGGCACTTCTCAGAGTCCTCTGAATAGTGGTAGTTTAAAATGGGTTTTTTTGTGGTTTTCCCTCTGTGTATCAAGAATACAAGCTAATACCTTTTAGAGGAACTTTTGTAAAACATTCGTTTTCTTAGGAAACCAGATCGTGCCTGGTTTGCCAAACTCAATTGAACAAAGAAATAAGTGTTAATATTTTTTCAGTGGTCAGATCAGGACTCTGTACTGGTTGTATTATATGACTCAAGAGTTACTTTATATTCTGCTGATATGCCCAAAATAGCTGGCATTCTGCTAACAGTCATTTTTAAAAAATCTAACAGCTGCAAGGAGACTAAATTAGCAGTGGATCCCTGGCCATTGGAGAGTTTAAAATAATGAAAGTGCTGAATCGTTGGCTAAAAGGGGAACATTATTGATTTAGACATTCAGCAGTGGGATCGTACGTTATGCCATTATATTTCTGGCATGAAAAAATGCATTTAAAAGTTATATCTGTAAAATTTTTGAAAGATGTACTGAAAATATGGTAGAAGATAAGCTTGGCTGCGGCATTTTGGCTACTTCAAGCAGGCCTGGTAGAAGATCTCTTATATTCTAAAATGTCTATTGAAGAGAGCAGTTCTGAATTTCTATCTTTTTATAAGCTACGACTGGATCTTTCAGACTTGATATTATGTTGGCATTTCTTTCAAACCTCCTTTTTGTCAAGAACTTTAATCTCCCTGGAGTAAATGAGTTAGATCAACCTTCTTCATTTTTCTGCTGTTTTCAGTCTTGTGATTTATTTTTAATTAATACTATCATTTCATTTACTCATTTTTCATATACTTACTCACTGTTTATTCATTTTTCATTTTTAATTAATTGTATGTTTTCATTATCATATATTTATCTTTTGTATCTGATTTGCCTGAATTTTTGTGTTTTGTTTCAGCTTTTTACTTCATAGTCTGTATTTTTGATTTCAGATATTTGTATAATCCACCATTGATAAAATCTGAATATTATGCTTTTATCTATTTTTCTGCATATGTAATTCAGCAGTTTTTATTTTTGGTCCCATTGTTGTTGCCAGTATGTTATCTAAAGATGACATTTTTCTTAGAAATTCATTCCCTCATTTTATGAAATTTTATATACAGAATATAATTGAGGGGATTACAAATGCTATAATGAAACTTCTGTTATAGTATCTGAAACTTTTTTTAGTCAAAATTGGAGTGGACAAACTTTTGGCATGAAAACAGAAATAAATGGATTGCTGATGCAAGCAACTCAAAAGAAAAGTAAGTATTTTATTTCAAGAGTTCAGAAGCTAAAAATTATTTTTTATTAGATTTTGTAATTTAAATTACATCTAATCTGTTTGTTACTGACCAGTGACCAATATTTGGGGCTCACTAACAGCTGAGTGGTAAAGTTGCTGAATACTAATAATTTGTTCTGGATTCAGTTCTAGGCAAATGGACTGGTTGCATGGGCATTTTTGGAATGCTGCTTGGGTGGCCTTCATATGTCGCATAGATACAGGCAGTTTTCCTTAGCTCTTCACAAAGGCATTCCTTTCCTAGCAGATAGCTGTTGCATGTTTTGCCGTAATCAAATAAATGAATTATTGTTATAGTGTGACACAAACATCATTGGACAGACTGACATATAATTTTTTTCTGTAGGCAAGCAGTAGGTTCTTTTATAGCATAGGCCGTCATGTTTTTTTTTTTGCATTTCACTCCTCTTTTTAAGAAACATATGGAAAACTCTGCAAATAGTTATTGCTATGAAATGTCTGATTCTTTAATAACAGTAATAAGTAACATATATTCTTCATGTTTATTGCAGACTAATGTAGAATACAAGCAGTAAAAATAGTATTTAAGTAATATCATCATTTAGGCAGTAAATTATAAAATATACATTTTAAATTATTCTACAATTCAAGCTCTAAAGGTTCAAAAAAATCTGAAAATCTTGAAAAGTCTGCAAGTTTTTAAAACTTAAATGACCAGTGAATGGCAATCTTAAAATTATAAAGAATTTAAATATGGTTTGATTTTGTTTCTTTCATTTCAGCTTTGATGTCACTATTCATAACTATTTGCATTACGTCCACGTAACACAGTTAGTGATTTTAGGTATTTTGCTGCATTATATTTATCAAGAAGTTTTTGCTAAATTATATTTATAAAGCTCTTTATAAATACGCTTAAAAATAAAAGTCATTCTAAGTAATAATATTATAATTTATTTATATAGTGGGAGTACAAATAAGTCTTCACCATTTGCCAAAAAAGGGCACCACTAGTAAGTTATGGTTAAAATTGTTGCATGTAAAACATCATATCATAAGGTTGGACATCTGCTAACTGTCATGTCATAAGGTCATAATCATGCTGCATCATATCATAAGGTTGGGCATCATACTTTAAAATAATAGCGATTTTGTATCAGGATCATGTATTTTTTTTGTACGAAAATGTCGAGTTATGAGCTGAATGTGCATTATTTGCAGGACTTTTGATTTACTTCTTTAATTTTAAGAAATATGCAGCTGAGGCAGTTTGGTTGCTTGTAGAAGCATATGGTGAGGCTGCTTTAGTGAGAGAAGTTGTAATGAGTGGTTTCAATGGAGAATTTGACATTGAAGAAAAAGAATATAGCAGAAAGATGAAAGTGTATGAAGATGCGGAATGGAAGCATTATTGGAAGAAGATTCATGCCAAATGCAACAGAACTTGCAGTTATATTAAGAGTGACTCAACAAGCTTTTTCACATCGTTTAAAACCATTGGGAGTGATTCAAAAGCAAGGAAATTGGGTTTCATATGAGTGGAAACTTAGAAGCGTTGAATGCTGATTTTTTACATGTGAAATGCTGCTTTTCAGGTATAAACAAAAGGTTTTTGTATTTCTCTGATGATGAAATATGGATCCACTATGATAACCCAAAAAAGCAGAAATCATGGGGAGCACCTGGCCTTACTTTAACATCAACAGCGAAGTTGAATATTCATGGAAAAAAAGATTGTGTTATGTATATAGTAGGATCAGGTTGGCGTCATGTATTCAAACCGAATGAAACCATTACTGGGGCTGTTTTGCCGAACACAATTGATGAGACTGAGCTGAGTGCCCAGAAAAAATGTGCCCATTTCTACTCCAGCCATGGCAAAATTATTCTCCTGCATGATAACACTCATCCACATGTTGCAGCGCTGGTCATAACCAACTGAAAAACACTCAAATGAGAAATTCTCTCCACCTGCTGCATTCACCAGACATTGCACCTTTTAATTACTGCTTGTTTTAATTGATGGCACATGGCCTGTCTGAAGAGCACTTCACATTATATGAATACCAAAAATTGTATTGATTTGTGGATAGCCTCAAAAGATGAAGTGAAGAATGCAGTATCCACATGTTGCCAGAAAGACAGGAAAAAGTAGTGGCTAGTGATGGACAGTATTTTGAATGAAACATAATGTACCATTGTTTTACAATAAATGTCCAATTTTTGAGAAAAAAATGGTTACTAGCATTTGTAATTTCCCATTCAGCTTATTTCTATAATCTGAATGCACCTAACCCAGGAATTCTCAACCAGGGAGAAGGGGATACAGTCAGCCTTTTTACTTACCTGTTAAGTATTTAGTTTCATTTTATAAATATTAAAAAAAAATTCCATTCAAGCATTAGTATTTATCATCATTTTGTATACTTTGTTTTGTTAATTTATAAAAGGCATTAAAAATAATCTAAATTTAAATAAATGTATAAGTACTTTTTGAGTTTTGAAATAGAAGGATGGAGATGATCGTCTGGCAGTGGTGAAAGGGGTGTGTGGAGTTTAAAAGGTCAAGAACCACTGACCTAACCTAAAAAATTAAAGTAAGTTTATCAGGACTGAGTGTTCTGTGCATACTGTTGGTGAACATTGTCGTAACAGTGTCAAAGTCCTGGTCTTGAACAGGGAGCTGAATGCAGCTATGTTCTGTGTCAGTGGTAGAATAACTGCACGTAAGAAGGGTTTAAAATCACCCTTTTATTAAACCACTATTTACAGCCACTTCCCAACTTGGAAGGGATAACTGAAAATAATGACCGCACTTGGGTCTAAACTGAACAATCAAATAATTTAAAATAAAGTCGAGTAGACAATTAAGTAGTCGTTGCTAGAGCTTTAATTCAATGGTGTGTAACAAGATTTGGCTAATACTACGCACTTAGATTACTTCAATAAGTATTAGAGTAACAGCGCTAAGGCTTAGAATTTAAATACTAGCTAGTCAGGCGAACGTCGAACAGAGCCGAAGTGATCCGAGACTAGAAGCTCTCTCACCCTGAGAAGTTCCTTGCTAACCTTTAAATACAAAACTTGGCTCCACTTCAAATTAGCATAATGCTGAATCGTGTGCTCATTCTAATGGGAAGTTGAAATAAGAGTTCACAGGGAAGAGAAACTAATATAAAACTTTGTTAGTTTAAACTAAAACCTTACAAGTTTTTGTAAAACAGGAGAATTTTAAGGCATAAAATATCTTATCTGTGACATTTTTATAGTCAGTTTAATTTGAAAAACTGTAAGTGCCTGTATATTAAATGCAAATTCTAAGAATTTTTTCCTTTGTAGAAATATTTTTTTGAGCCTTATACTGAATGCATTTTTAAGAGGTGTCATCTGAACTGTGTTAGATCAAAGCAAATCATATCAACTAAAACTAGATTTTTTTTCTCTACACATTATATTAAAATAGTGTTAAAAAGAAAAGATATATAACTTTTTGAAGGAAGGGGGAGCTGTCATATAAATATTTTATTGATTAACATTTTCTGAAATTAACAGATTACATGAAATTCTTGTAGTGTATAATCTAAAGGGCTGTATGTGTGTAACAGCTGACCTACCTTGTATTTGACATTGATTATCCTAACATAACAGATGCATCAAGATAGTGTCCATTTTTTAAATACATTGTTGTAACTTTTGGAAGATCAATAAAATTATCAAAAAGGTAAACTTACCCTTTTGTCTTCTTCATGGTGGGCGGCTTGGAGTATCTAGAACTGGGAAGTAATCCAGGTTAAAGTGGTTACTGATCCACTTGAAAAAATTTTAGGCTTCCTTTCACAGCACAAGCTTACTTTATTAGCAGTTGCAACACAGCACAGAGCTTAAATGATACAAATATATACAGGGTTCGTACGGTCGTTAAGAGTCCTTAAAAGACCTTAGGTTTTTGGGAATCAATTTTTGGTCCTTAAAAGTCCTTAATTTTGTCCGAAATCGGCAGAAGGTCCTTAATTTTAATCATCTGAAATTTCTGTCTGTTTTTACGACTGCCAGTTTGAATGTGAATTAGCATTTTGGAGGAATGTTTTTGGCGATTCACTGACATATATGATTATCTTTTGAATGGGTTAATGGGTTCATGTGTTATAATTTGTTCTTATTTCTAATATAAATAGTGGGATGTTCGAGTTTCTAAGCAAGAAGTGAAACGTAAGCATTTCGAAATTCATTTTTTTTCTAATGAAGATCTCTTAAACAACTTTTCGCTTTTGGCGATGTGAATTTTCTTATTTAACGGCTCTAAATTTGGTGACATATCAACATTTTGGCGATTTTAAGATAAGTTTTTATAGAAAATTTTTAATTCCGAAATCTGGAAATTTTTCGACGATTTTTTTAGTACATTGTAACAGTAATAAATTCCATTAAAATAATGGTAATATATTGAAATTATATTTAAAAAA
>KK116389.1:244786-278137 GCA_000611955.2 Stegodyphus mimosarum | reverse complement strand
TTTTTGAGAAACATCAGTAATTGGGACAATATTGAATCATCATTCATGCTTCACCTTTATAATCTGTCAGCTAACAAACCACATTTATGGCTCTTCAGTGTTGAGGGGCAGCATTTTTCTAGCTTATCTCATTCTGTGCACATTAAATGAAGCCCAAAGCCTTGTTTGGAGTAGAATGCTGCACATAATATTTTTTTTTCATGATACAGCAAAGAAAAAGGAAGAAAGAATTAGATTCCATTGAACATTACTTTTGTGAATGATTCTGTTCCTTAATTTTCTGATTTGATCCAGCTTATTATTCTGTTCACTCTACAATTATTACTATTGTTTTATTAAAATTTTAATAAAAGATAAGATCTTTATTTTACTTTTCCTTCAGAATGATAGATGGTGGAATTTTGTGTGCTATGAAATGAAGTACAAAATCAAAGATCCAGGACTTAAGCAATTCTGGATTTTAGAATTTTCCAGATCTTAGATCATCAATTTAATAAGATGACATATAGAAATTATAAAACTAAAAATGTGAAATAGTTGTTTATGAATAAAGTATTTGACTTTTAAGTAATCAAAATTTACAAAACATGCTCAATATTTGTTTGTTTCAACAGACATTTCTTTCAGGTAAGTTATTCATGTTGCTTCATTTTTTTGTGCTAAAATATTCTCTTTATTTTATAGGTAGGCATGATTTTTTATTCAGTTACTAAGTCTTGTTATTAGTCTTTCAACTGCCTTGTTGAAAATTCCCACTAAAATTGATCAAATTTTTTTTGTTCTCAACTTTTTGTCATTTAATCATCAAAGCGGATCCCACTAAAGCTCCAGAATCTAAAATTCTTTTTGGAGTAATCAAAAATTCAACTTTTAATTTTCATAAGGGGCTGTAATAACAACAGCTTATAAAAAATAACAAGGTGGATCAAAAGTTAAGGAACTATGCAATTTGATGCGTTAGCTGAATTTGAATTCCTCAGAATCAATAGCATCTTATTTTAGCATGTGTGCTAAATGCTTAGCTCACGTCCACTATACACTTTTGACAGTGTGTCACAAGATTGACAACTAGAGACAGGTTCTGCTGAATTTTATCTTGCTTATGTTGCACACTGCAGAAGTTAGGCCTGAATTACATTGCATAGTTATTTATTATACTTAAGTCTATTTCGCGCATATGCTTAAGGATTATGCAAGTTCGTAATAAATAAATTTTTACATATACTTAATGCTTGTCTAAATAAAAAATCAATTTCAGTAGTACTAAGTGTTATCTTTTGTCCTATGAATATAATTTGGGAAATCTATTTTTTGCATATGGAAAGAAATTTCTATTAAATGTCTCTTGTTGTCAACACACTCAACACTTCACAGCACAATTGGCTGAAGTCTGTAACCAAGTATAATGTCAATGTAAAAGATTGCTCTGCTATTTGGTATTCAGTTACTGATACCTGGAAAGAAAAATGTTTTAGACATTCCTGCATGGTGATGATATCAAAAAGTGGTAAAAAAACTATTCTCCAGTTTAGCTTTATATACACAGTCCAGTCACATTAATGTGACCACCACGTACTTTCCATGTCAGAGTTAAATAACCAATCACAGAAGGCAGGTGGCAGCACAGTGCAGTTGAGCGTATATAAAGGGTGTGTGAAGGCTTCGGAAAACATTTCAATCGTTGGCGTAATGCAGAAACGAAGCGATTTATCCGACTTCCAAAAGGGCATGATCATTGGCTTTCGGGCCAAGGGTGGAAGCATTTCCGAAACGGCTGAGTTTGTGAACTGTTCGCGTGCCGCCGTGGTAAAAGTGTACCGTGCATGGCAAAATGGGACTGTCCAAAATCAGCGACGTGGCAAATGTGGTGCACCACGGGCCATAGATGACAGAGGCGAACGACGGTTGCGGAGATGCGTTCGGGCAGATAGACGGGCTACCGTTGAGCAACTGACCACCAAAATGAACCAAGGGGCTACCAAAAGTGTCTCCCAAAGTACTATTCAGCGAACATTGCTGCGTCTGGGCCTCCGAAGCAGACGCCTGGTTCGTGCACCTATGCTGACTGCTGTTCATCGACGGCGAAGGCTAGAATTTGCACGCCAGTACAGCAGCTGGACGTCCACTGAGTGGCGACAGGTTGCGTTTTCGGATGAATCGCGTTTTATGCTCCATCGGACAGATGGACGTTGGCGTATAAGGCGTGAAACCTCTGAAAGGAACCACCCTGCAACCATTGCCGGAACGGTCCAAGCTGGAGGCGGGAGCATTATGGTCTGGGGAATGTTTTCCTGGCATTCTCTAGGTTCACTGATCATTGTGGAAGGCACAATGGATCAATACAAGTACGCATCTGTCCTTGCGGACCATGTTCACCCCTACATGCGCATTGTTTTTCCTCAGGATGATGGCATCTTCCAGCAGGACAATGCGAGGTGCCATACAGCTGCCAGTGTACGTGCGTGGTTCGAAGAGCACCAGGATGAGTTTACCGTCCTCCCCTGGCCAGCAAACTCACCTGACTTAAACCCAATCAAGCATCTGTGGGACCATCTCGATCGAGTTGTTCGCGCCATGGATCCTCAACCGCGTAATCTAGCACAGCTGGCCACGGCATTAGAGTCGGCATGGCTCAACATCCCAGAGAACACCTTCAGGGACCTATGTGACTCTCTTCCTGCATGTCTCACAGCAGTCCGCTCTGCGAAAAGTGGTTATTCTGGCTTTTGACAGATGGTCACATTAATGTGACTGGACTGTGTATAATATAATGTATGTAAGGTATTCAGTAGGTGTAAAATCAGTAGTAGATTATTTCAGTATGAGGTAGGTGTATGGCAATCAATAAGGTGGCTAGAACCACATTTTTGATTGCCATACACTAATGTGGCTAGAGTCACATGATTGATCACATAGATTTATGCCTATAAATTAGTATATTTCTTCAGCATGGATGTATTTTATTTAGCATCAAAGAGAAATAAGAATCAGGACCGTAAATCATTCAACACATGCAAAATCAAAATATTATGTTTAAAAACTAATTCTATCTTTCTGGAAAAAATTCTTTAAAAAAATGTTTTGATGGTGGTCCAGAGGTTCAAATGTTGGGCTTCAGTATTTCAGACTTTGTACTGTGTAAAGTAGCCTTTTTAAATTCATTGCAATAATTGGACCATGTAAGAATTCTTGAAATATATTTACATAAAACTTGTTATGCAAAACACTGCAGAATCATAAGAGGATGTGTCTGCAGATATATTTTAAGATGCTTAGTGTAGTTTATAGCTAGTTTTCATATTTCGTGATGATGAGGATAGCTGTGAATTTGAATACTTTATGTTGCTACAAGGGAAAACGCAGTTTTGTGATTAATGGACTATGTGAAGAAGTGCTAAATAGAGGTATATAACTGAAGTCTTCCATTGCAATGACAGTGTTTCAATTATCAGTCATATCACAAAATCTGTGGTATGGTTTTTAAATCCTGAAAATCAAACTGATGATGCCCGGTGCTAAGAGTATACACCAAAATAAATTTAAAAAATACCAAACAATATACTTTAATGAAAAGGAACTGCAACATTTTTTTTGGTAGTGGAAATATGTGAAAAAAATATATAAAGAAATGCTAAGTGAGGGTGATATAACCAAAATCTTCATTGTGATGACAATACATCAATCATCAATCAACAAAATCAATAGTGTGGATGTAAATCTAACGAATAATGTAACCAATAATGAAGATAGTGATAAAAGGGTATTGAGAATGAAAAGATTTCATTTGACTGTTTGAGAATTCTCGACAAGCCAATTACAGCAGAACTCTGGAATTGAATGAGAAATTATGTATGTCTATAATATTAAAGATAAAAAGTGTTTAAATCAGTGGTTCTCAACCTTTTGACTAATGCATACCATCTACACAAAAATTGAAAAACCTTAGTACCACCATTACATTTTACAATGATTATTTTTCAGTTTCTGAAAGAAATGTTACAAAAAATATTTTTTTTTATTTGCAGAACCTATTGGCTATTTGTATTAAATATGTGCACATAAAAAATATTAGATTAAAAATTGGTTACCATTTTAATTATCGAAATTTACATTATAATACTTTGCTTCCAAAATTTAATCTGAAATTTGGGCCTGTTTGAGAGATCAATTTCTTTGTCTGGTCTTATTTCACTTTGTTTTAACCATAAATTAGGATCTTTTAATTAGCCCAAAGGGCGATAGCCGAGAAGGGTTATTGATTTTGTATTGGCATTTGATTCATTTCAAACTGTTGCCACCAAATATTACATCCCTGTTTATATTCAAAGAAATTAAATAATGCTAAAAGATTTTATTAATGATAATGCATAAATGTATGTTTCTTGCATTGTAATGAAACAATGGTACCTAGATCCATCAAATTTTGAATAACATAATCCTCCACCAAATATGGGCATCTGGAAGCTCTAATTTGGAATTTGTTTTATTATCTATTTAATATTTTGTCCGGCATTAAAGAATTTTTGATTAACAAATTCAATGATTTCAGAGTGAGGAATGGCAATACTGTACAAAAATTTTTTTTTTTTTTTTTTTTAAATCTCCAGTGCGCGAGACTGTGTAACGGAAATTCTAAAGATATGCTCATTTTGAAATTATTTTGTGATATTGCTGTTGAATTGAATTTCATGCTTTAAATGTGAAGAACATGATATTTAATAAAAGAAGATAACACAAAATGTTAAAAAAAAGCTCCTTTGGGCATAATGTAAAATCTGAAAGCTTTCAGTTTTAAATTTTTTGTTTTACTTTTTTTTGTTCTGTATTTATTTTTCAAATATAACATGGAAGAAAATCCTTGTGTGCACAAATAGGTTGTGCAAAAAGGTATTAACAATTTAATAGCCTTATTTGAAAGGCCTTTAAATTCTTTTTTTCAGCTCAACCAAAAGCTAACAAGTGTGTTATTTTTGAAATATCAGTTAGGGTTCAATCACAAGAAATTTTTATCAATTGTTCGTTTTTCTTCATGAGACAAAAATTTCAGGTACATATGAACAAAATGGATTTCTAATCCAATTTTTGTTTTTCATAATCCTTGGGAAAATAAATATTGAAATAATTTATCAATGAAAAATAAAGATTTTTAATATCGGATGCCCATTGTTCTTTTATTTTCAAATTAATTACATTAGAAAACTATCTAAAAGTCATAAAATGCTTAAAATTGTATTATTCAAATCTTTGATTATTAGCTGGAGTTTTTTTATCATTACATTTATTTTATGTCTAATGGTAAACAAATTAACACTTTGTCCCTGTGATCTTAAAATTAATTCATTTAACTTTCCAAAAATATCAGGTTAATATGCTAAACATGCTAACCATAATTCATGAAATAAACATTTTTAGAATTCAAATTTTGAATCATAGAGGAAAATTTGAATTTCTGATTGAAGCTCAAGAAGGTGATTTAAAACTTTGGTTTTGGATAACCACCTTACTTCGGAATGTAACAAAATGCGTTTTGTGTTCACTGCTCATTCTTGGCATAAAATCGTAAATATTCGTGAATTTAAAACTAGGCTTTTCATAAAATTAACAATTTTTACAGTTTTATTCAAAATGATTTTCAGGTTTTGTGGGGATTGTTTTGACTACTAAAGCTTCATGATAAGTGGAGCAGTCAGTAAATTTGGTTTTAGGTGCGACTTTCTTTATTTGAGAAATGTTTCCTGTTAAAGCCCGTGCTCCATCGCTACGTATGACAATGCACTTATTCCAAGGAATATCATTCTCAGACACTACTTTGAGAATTGTCAGTTATTTTGGAAATTTCATTTGCAGTTGCTTTATCATGAAGCGATTCACAAAATAAATACTCTGCTGCCATTCATTTATTTTTGAAACGTATATAAAGTAATAATTCAACAATTTTCGTTGTATCAGTACTTTAATCCAACTGCAATGCAAAATGCTCACCGCATTTTATTTTTTGAATAAGTGTCCCTTTTATGGAATTTGCCATTTCATGAATTTTTCGACTTAGTGTATCATTTGATAACGGAATATTAAGTTCATTAGCCATATTTTTGATGAATAATGTTAAAATAATATCTTAAGCTGTTGGTAATGTAAGGTTTTCTGCGTCAGTTTGAGCCTGACAATTTTTAGGCTTCCAAAGCTTTTTCGCTTGAAGTAACAAAACCTTTCATTACTTGGTTACTATATTTGAACACCGATAATTTCCTTTTAAAATATTCTTCAGATTTATCCTTTAAATTGGCATGCGTAGATTCAAGATGTCTTTCAAGAAACGATGGTTTCATACTTTGATAGGATAATAGTTCACCACAAGCAACAGATTGAGGTTCAGGGTCCATTTCACCTCCATTCCAAGTAAACCCAAATGATAAATAACTTTCATTATATTTTTTATTGAAAAAATTTCCCTCCTTGGTAGTAGATTTGTTCTGAATCCATCACCTGTGAATCATCACATTTTCATCGAGTCAGTCCTAGCCATTTCTCCATTTAGAAAATCTAGGTTTGTTTTATTATTTTTTCACAAATATTTAAATGCATAATATAGTAAGAGTTCTTCAAAAATATATGATTTCATTGTCAAATCTCATAGAAAGGTAAGGAATACAAAGCAACAAGAAGACAAAATGTTTTCTTATTTCCTACTAAACACAAAATCTATTTCTATTACTCCTGTTAAAAACATCATTTATGACAAATTTTGTTATGTCTATGGCTAAAAGAATATTTGTGAAAATAAAAACTGATTATTTTGCTTATGTCTATGAGCAGCTATTGAACTTGAACAAAGCTCAAATTGCATAAATTTATAAGTGTTAGAGAAAAAACTTGAACAGGTTGTCGGGATATTTAATTTTTTAATTTAATAGTTAAAAATACTTTGTTTCTTTGCATACCACCAGTTGAGAATCGCTGGTTTAAGTAACTTACATTGAAAGAAATGTTTAATAAAACAAAATAAATATTAGCATTATGCCCTTTTTTTTTTTTTTTTTTTTTTTTTTTTTTTTTGAGAATTTTGATTTTCTTAAAGTATAAATGCTCTGTTGTTTCCCAAATAAGCATTTCATGTTTTCAAATTTATAGTTTATGAGTGTCATCTCGCAAGATTTAAGTTAATGATCAAATGTGGAATCGTTGAGAACCCATCGATTCTGGGTATTAGACTGAAAATGTTATCATCACCTCTCAAATTTTAGTACATCTATTGTACACCATGTGTTATTATTTTTGTCATTGATTCGATTCCTGATGGTGAAATGGCTGCATAAAAGATTTTGTGGTCTCTATAGAATATAAAATAAATATATGTTAGTTTTCCTTAGAAAGTCCTTTAGAAAGGCATGACTTCATAATTGCATAAACTTAAAAGCTTAACTCCAGTTCATTAATGTGCCTTATCTAATTTTTTGGCAATTTAAATTATTGCAATATATTGGAAACAAATTCAGAAAGTAAATGATGCTAAAAGTCATATATTTGAATATAAGTGATTTCAAATGGCTATAATAATTTATAGAAAATATATGTTTATGTATGTATTACTTGCATTATTTCTACAAGTATATGCTTTTGTTTCAGTGAATTTGAAGAAAGAACAACCATTCATAAATTTGCTGCTGCATCATAATGAGTTTTCTGACTCTGCTGCTGTTCTATACAGACTACACACAAATGAACAAATAGAGTAATAAACTATATCTCTTCTATATATTACAATATACATGTATTATATTTTATACTTATGCTAGAATAAAATGGAAAAATCAGGTTGCTGTCAATACTCTTCAAAGAAGAATTCATAAATAAGTTATAAATATTTATTTTATTAAAAAAATAGGTATTGTTATGTTATCACTAACTATTTTGCTAAACTCGCCTAGAGATTGGTTCACATGTCACCAACATTTACTTTGAAAATCACTATAATGTTTGCATTGTAAGAAAATTAAAAGAATGCCTTTTAAAATTGGCAACGAGAATACAAATTCTAAAGATGTAACAGTCACTTGTATTTTTATTATTCTTGTATTTACCATGGATTTGAAAATATGGGACTTCTTAATCCTAAAACATCTTCCATACCATTTTTTCAGGAATGGAAAATTATTCAGTCGTGCACAAAAAACCGTAAAATGAAACTCTACTTCATTTCAAAGGAAGCACCAGAATGGAGTACTGAAGATCCGGAATTGAGCATTTCTGCGTTAACCATAAAATATAATTTTATCCATCCCGATACTAATTTTCATAGTACTGAAACTATAACTATTGAAAAACTAATTCAACTATTAATTTCATAAGCACTGAATTTTTTATAACTATTGAAAGCTTATGGAGCAGTTTCGAAATAGACTTGAATGCAGCACTGACCATAACTAATTAGATTCTTATTTGAGTTAATGTGGTGCCAGCAGCATCCTAAAATGCAAATGTGTTTAGACCTTTTAAATGATATCTGTAGTTTCATGCCTCTGCTTAAATCTTAATTCACTAAATTCCCTAAGACTTTTTTTCCTAAATTCTTTCGTAAATTGTTTAATTTACATTAAAATTTTTTAATTTTACGAATATATGTTGCCCCCCCCCCTTGATTTTTTCTTCGACTTAACCATATCATAAATATTTTGGCGATTATTTTTATGCTTCAAATTTTTTGCCAGATTGTCAGCTGTAGGCAATATTTTATTCCGGTCCTGATAACAGAAGAGTGCCAAAAAATATCTTACAGTTATCATTGCTATTTGATTTCATTTTGCATGCAGACAAGAACATAATGCGAACGTTTAGTGAAGAACATAATGTTCAAAATTTTCCTACCAACATGTTACAGGGTATTAGAAACATATTTTATTTTTCATATTTACTATGTAAAACTAGTAAATTGTGTTTAAGAACTACAGATAAATGAACACTATATAAATTGCTTACTTTGTATGCTGATACACATCTTTTATAATATCAAAAATAAATGTGACAGCTTGTGTTTCAGTGATTATCAGCAACATACTGTCATTTTCCTGATCTTTAATTTTATAACAAACAAGATTTTATTGTTAATTGAAAAAGATCAAATCTCTTTGATGTATAAACAATTATATTATGCTGTTCAATTTTAGAAAGTATGATCTGAAATTTAATCAAATTTTGCAGTTTATTAAGAAAAATAATTTTAAAATTTAGTTTAATCTACTGAAAAGTAGCATTAATTCTTTCCAATATGGCTCCTGAATAATAATAATAATAAAAAAAAAAGCTTTCAAGTGGTACGTTGGAAAAAAAAATTACCTTGAATTGAATTTATATAATGTGATAAAAGTTAGAGGAGGGATATTTAATGTATGAAAAAATATTAAAATTACTAAAACAATATAAATATTTACATGCTTATTGGGAACTTAGAATTGGCTATTGAACATACTTATTTTTTCTGGGTATTATTATATTTTTTTATTTCTTTATTTTCCCCTAGCACATATTGTTTTTGAGAACATATTTCTTTTGTTTTTTAAAATTTGAATTTATGGTTTTATTTATATGGTTTATTTATTGTGAACTTTTTAGATTATAAATTAATATAGGCAATGAAGAGTTAAAATGCTGTGCACAAATAATCATATCTGTTCTGTAGTTTTAAATAGTACTTTTTATGTGAATTGAATATTTTAGTAACTGATGATCTACTTTTTTTAAAGAATGATATGAAGTTTTATTACATGTAAATGCTTGTGGTTATTCATTCGTTCAGAAATAGGTAAATGTAGTAAATTTGCAGACCTGTCTATTTGATATCAAAATTCAGCTTATGTAATCCAGTTAAAAGTTCTACCATAGTAATTCATTTCAAGTATTGATTTTCATTACAGTAAATGAAATAAATAATTGTAATAAATGAAATTCTGATATTAAAAGAATAATTTCTGAATATAGGTTTACTTGCACTTGCAAGATTGTTACTGCATTTGAAGAAGGTGATGTTGAGATTTTAATTGGTAAACCATGTTTTATTTTTTTATTTATTTATCTTTCATTTCATTTGTTTGTAGTTCTTGTCAAATTTTTAAATGTGCTAAATTCCATTCATAATAGAGCTGTTTACATCCAATCATTATTTTAGTCTCATAAATAAATATTTTCAATTTAAACTAATGCAAAGTAATTTTGTGTTTCTAAGAATGCATGTTTTTTTTTATCCTTTTCCCTCCTTTTATTAGGTGCTTGTTGTATTCATCTCATTGGTCAAGAAACGTCATCATTTGTAAGTTTTTTTTATATGATATACAATTTCAAAATACAAAATTACCTGTGTAATTTGATAACAAATAACTGATTAACTGAATAAATAATGGATAACCAATTTTTCAGAACTTTTTTATTGGCATATTGCATGCAAAGGTAAAATTTCAAAAACTTAAAACCTTGTAATAAATTACTCAAGCCACATCTTCTCAAAGATTTTGCAGACCTGCCAGTAGCCAAGTGAATGAACTGCTGACCAGTAGTAATTCATCCTGGGTACAATTCCTAGTGAACTGGGTAGCTACATGAGATTTTCATGATTTTTCGTGTGTATCATAAGAATATAAATCAGTTTCTCTTAAGAAGTCCTCCGTAAAGGCGTCCTTCCTAAAGCACATTGCTGTCATATTCTTTTCTATAATGATTATCCATCCAGCAAAAGAATTTGCCAGGTTTTCTAAGAGCTTGTAAACCATATAAAGTCATTTTTAAGAAATAAAGAGGGAGCGTTCAAGGTTTATTAATGCATGTGTAATTTGCATTTTAAATGTTGCATCTTGTTAATGTGTAAAACTATAAGACAAGCATTTGAAAGTGAAACTTTTTTTCTTATGTTTAGAATAAATAGGCTTTGTTTAGATATTTAACCTGATATAATTTACTAAATAATGAACAAAGTATAGTATAATTAATTCTTATTACAGAAGCTCATTGATTACAGTAGTTTTAGTCAAATTCTCTAAATGAAAATTTATTCAAATCTTAGATTTGCTCTTTTTGCTCTGTCTTACATTTAAATGCTATGCTTGATCATGTGTTAATGATTACCCCAAAGCTAGATTTATATCGCTTTCTTTTTTTTTAGTAATTTTTAAAATTTTTATTGATAAACCCGAAGAATGGGTGATCCTATTTGCTATTCACATATTTATTTTCTAATGTACTTAATAGTCAAAATTAAAAAAATAGAATTGCTCTGTATTTTCTTCATTTAAGATAAGAAATAAATTCACCAGATAAGAAAGTTTGTATGATTGGTATTTTTCAAAATAATGATATTTTCCCCTGATCCATTTAAGTTATTTAATGACTGTCACTTGCTCAATTCTGACTGCTGAGCATAAAATATTTTAGCAGTTTGTTTTCCTTCCCATCAAAATTTTAATTCAAAAGCATTTTAAAAATTTCGCACTTATATTATGAGATTTTCTGCTATTTTTATTCAAATACTTATGCAGTAAAATCAGTTGTTTTTCTAGCTACAGCTATTTGAAATCTAAAATCATCTGCTCTTGATATTACATTTGGCTTCATGATAATCTAATTTAGAATTCTCAGTTCACATTTTATTTTAACATTTTACTATTTATTTATTAGACACTAATCTAAGACTTTCCTTTTTGTTCAGATAATTATTTTTAATCTTCTTTAAAACTTTTATTATTACATGAGTATACAAATTATTTTTTATTGATCAATTGGATACTTCATTACATAATGAAAGTATGTTGTGAAAGTACGCTATTTGGTTTATATTTATAGGGGAAGTGAAAGAGTTTAATGAGAATAATAAATATTGATATAAAAGAAAAAGAGTAAAATTTCTAGTTTCTCTCTTGTTTCACATTTTTGTAAAGTACCGTATAAATAATAAATTTATTTATGTAAGTCGCCAATAAAAATATTTATTACATATTCAATCCCAAAAATGTCAGAAAAAATTGTTTCAAATTTTGATACATTTATTAACTTTTAAAAGACTGGGGAGCGTGGAGAGGTTTGACTTAAAAAGACGGGTAATCCAAAGGCATTTCCACCCCCTTTTAGCTGCCATTGTAAAAGAAAACTACTACTATTTCGAAACCTTTCCTTTAGGTGCCTTTGGGGTCGCCTTTGGTAATTTTCAGGTGAGAGACTAGGTAATAACACAAAGAAATTTTTTCTCTTTTCTGCTGTCTCCTTTCCCTATACTAGGAAATCATATGATAGTGAGATTTTGTAGCTAAATAATTGTCGAATGTTGGAATATTAACTTTTGACATTGCATCATAATGAAAATACGCCTTAGCAGCAAATACCTCCTATGTATGGATAAAATCAGTACAAAGTCTAATCAGTTTTTGTTTTCAAACTGAATTTAGTTTAGAATTACATGTACTAATTAACAGTTTTAATTTATACTCGACAATTAGGTTTAAATATTTGTTTCTCGTATAAATCGGCAATTCGCTTTCATTTGCTTACAAGCATTGTGTAACAGCTTATATTTATATATTAAACAAATCGTTATATTTTTGTTATACTAGTTTCGTTTATCTTTTTCATTACTAGTCTTATTCGTTTTTTTAAATTTATTGATCCCCCCCCCCAATAATTGTATCGGAAGTATTTCATCTTTTAACTGCATTATTGTTCACTGTTCTTTCTTGGTGTTTTTGTCAGAAAAGCCTTTTTAGCGTGTTTTTTTTTAGTATTTTCCTTTAATGTAAAAAAAAGATTTTATTGATTGTATTTTTATTGCATTGCATTGCATTTCACATGTTTCAAACAGCAATATTAAACACAAAAATTACAATAAAAAGGGGGGAAAATACATTTTTGATGAAACTGAAAAATTGCAGAAATTAATACTAATAAAATTTAAAGTTGATTTATTAACTTTATTAGTTTATTTATATAGACTCGCCAGTGGTCGAGCGGTAAAATTCATGAACACTGATAATTAGGTTCAGTTCACATTTCACTGAACTAGCTGGCTGTACATGGCGTCATGTGTAACATGAGTATCAACCAATTTCTCTTAAAAAGTACTCCAAGAAGCCCCTTCTCCTTTGTTCAGATAGCCCTTTGTGCCTTGTTCATAATCCAAATATTCCTAAGTTTATTTATATGCATATAAAGACTAAAATTGTCATAAACAGATAATTATACTGTCAAAATATAGATGCTGTTATGCAAGTCACTTCTGCAGGAATTCAGCTCTCATTTTAATTAAGCACGAGAATGTGAGAAACACTGAAATTACAAATGTTATTAAAATAGCATTTCTTGTTATTACTTTAAGAAAGTGACAGCAGTTTCATTCTCAGTTTAAAAAAAGGCTTATGCAGAAAAGTAGTTCAGTCTCTCTGTAATGTGAAATAGGATAAATTAGATAATATAAATAAAATTAGATAGTATAGATGAATTAGATTGTATGAATATGCAAAATTATGCTAGCGCTGTTTCCCCATATGGAGAAATAACATTGTTAAGGATTATATTTGTTATGTGCTTCGCCATTAGGCACTACACGGAAAGCAAGGGACGTTTCATGGAAGTCCTTTTAAGGGAAATTGGATCATATGCACGTTACACATAGGGAAAACCTCGAAAACGTTCATGCGGCCAGCCCATTGGCCAAGATTCGAATTCCGGACTGAACTAGAGTGCTCCAGCGACCAAGCGAGCTCTGCGGTGTTTATCGCTCGGCCACTGGTTGGCATTTATTAATGACTTTCTGTGTGAAACTGGTTCATATGTTTGTTGTATGTGTATAACGAAGGGATGATGGAGGGACGAAGGGATATGAAGGAAAAACAGAAGTTTTATTTAGTTGCAGCAGAGAATAGAACCTTTAAGAACCACCAGAGTATATAGAATTCAATGATATGCCATTAGGTAATATTCAGTTGGCCGAAGGTATGACCTGACTTTTATCAATAGAGTTTCTTATAAGAAAAAAGTTGAAGGATACATATGTATTTATAATTATTAGTAGCATTCAATTTGATTATCCTAGGAAATGAAGAGTAAATGCTAATTTAATGAGAGATTTTTAAAAGTTAAATCTTAGTAATTGCTGTAAAACTGTAGAAAGCAAAATGTGGAAAATATATTAAAAATTTTTAATACAGTGTCCACATTTTGCTTTCTTATCACATTTTAGATTTGCAAATATTTATAATAAAAGAAATATAGAAAGCAAATATATGAGTATTTATTGCTGATCTCATAGAAAGTCCTGACTTTATAAGGGAGATTAGTCTCTTTCCATAAAATCATCAATAATTGAAATATTATCATGTTTCGTCTCTTTCATGTTTTTCAATAAAACTTCTATGCCGAATGCGAAAAAAATATAAATTAATATAATATTTGAATTTAAATCTGTGATTTTCAAATATATATATATATATATATGGGTACATCTATACATATACACAGTTATCATATATATATGCTACTTACACATACGTACATGTGTGCTTTTATCTGCATCTGCATATAACATGCATATATCTTTTTCCTATGTGTTCAGAATTAGCATATATACATGTTACACATTCGCTTTTGTGTTGCATATGAATCCAACACCTCTTCTGCATATGTTTCTGCCATAGTCATATGCCTATCAGTATGGTTAGGTTACTTATATAGAATTCAAGACAGCAAGTTAATCATGCAAAACACAACTAAAAGTTTTAGTCTTGAGGTAACATTGCACTGCTGAGGGAAAGTGAAAGGGAATTTATGAAGCCCCATAGATGTGAGGTGCGAAGGTCATCGGACGAGTGGCAGGGGAAGGTTTTCGACCAATGACTATCTCCGCATTCTAAATGGTGGGGGGAAAGAACTTCTCTAGCCGAAATTTCGGCCACACGTCTTCTAAGCGTTAAAGTGTAAGTTAATCCTTTGTTTTCATGTTAGGTGGATTCTGATGAATTTTCATATGCCTACTTTAACAGCAAATGTGTTAAAACACTAAATAACTTTAATCATTAAAATGAATTTAATTTTAATAAAGACATTCGTATTTGTTTGAAATAGTTCTTCATAAGCACAATAGCCCCTTACCCGCCTTGGCTGCTTCAACCATGTGTTCCTTCGAGCATCTTCTATCTGCAGTGACTGCTCTCTGATTTTTATTTTTCAAAGTTTTTATCTTTTTCAGTATCATATAACCATCTAGTCAGTGGTCTTCCTTTAGCTCGGGATCCCTCAGATTTTTTTTAATGTCAAGATATTAGTGGGAATATCTTCCTGGGTTTTCCAAACATGGCCCAGCCATCTTAAGCTATTACTATTGAATGCCTGGTGTTATTTGTGTTTGCTTATAAAACCTGCACACTTCAAAATTATATCTTGCTCTCCAACATCCCTCTTCCTGCCCTGGGTGAAAAACTGCTCTGGGAATTTTCCCCTCAAATATATCCAGTTAGTGTTGTATATCTTTAAAAGGCAACATTTCACTTGCATGAAGTAAAACAGTTAGTATTAGTGTCTTATATATTCTCAGTTTTGTTTTGGGACTTGTAAGTTTAGATCTTAATCATCTTCTTAACTCAAAGAAGCATTTATAACCCATTTTAATGCTGTTATCAATTTCTGCTCTTGACTTATTTTTGTCATTAATTATAATGCCAAGATATTTAAGCTTCTCAGCCTTTTTGTAGCAATAGCCAATTGAATAGCAGGCAAGTAAAGGAATCCCCTTGACATAGACCTATTTCTGTTATAAAGGGTTTCAGATAAATGATTTTGAATTTTAATCCCGCATATCACTTTACCAAGTATAGCTTCAGTTAAATTAATAAGCTTGGTATGGATTCCAAACTCCACCATTTCTTCAAATAAACTTGTTTATGCTGTCTTATGCCAGCTTGAAATCTTTAAATAGATGGTAAATTTTAATACTGTATTCTTTGGTTTTTTCCAAGGATTTCTATTAAGGCATGAGTTTGGTCAATAGTGGATCATTTGGGTCTAAATCTGTATTGATAGTTCCCAATCATCTTATCAACAACAGATAGCAGTCTTGCATGTAATTGAGAAGAGTAATGTCCCTATAGTTATGACATTCATGTTGATCTCCTTTTTAAAATATAGGGCAAATAGAACCCCTTTTTCAATTCAATGGGTATTTTCTCCAAAATCCAAACTTTGCTCATAGTATTATCAATGCCATTTATCAACACTAGTGTGTCAAGCTTCAGTAGTTCAGGTGGTTTACAGTTGAGAGCAGCCGATCTATTGTCTTTTGGCCGATCTATTGTCTGTGTTGTTTTGGAACTGCCAGCATCACTTCATCAAAGGATGCTAGGAATTAATTTCATGCAAACTGGAAAGAATTTGATTCCTCAAAGATTCCAAAGGAGTCACCAGTTTCATTTCTTCCTTCAAAGAGATCCTGAAAGTATCTCTTCCACACATTCAATACCTCACCCACAAGTTTTCCATTCTTACTTCTACATGTAATAGTTCTTTTTTTGAATTCTTTCATTATGTTATTGACTAGTTAATAGAACCTCATGAATTCTCTCTGGTTGTACAGGTTTTCCAAGTTTTTTAACATTTCCTTTTGGAATGCTATTTTGTTGAATGTTTCTTTTCCACTTTCCTCAAATCCTTATATCTTTCTACATAATTTTTGGTTAGTGTTTCTGTACTGTCGTCCTGTAAGCCTTGTTTTTATTTTCAATGGCTTCTTTGCATTCAATATCAAACCAATCATTTCTTGTACTAGATTTTAGACTTGGTGGTGTTTCAAGTGCTGATCTGAATATTATTTCTTTTACAGAGTGCCAGCTAACATGAGAAGTTTTGGTTTCTGTGTCCAACCTTTGTATCTTTCGATAATTTGAGTTTATACCTTTTAAGTGTATCTGAATCTTCCATTTTGACAATGTCTGGTCTAAAACTGAAATTCTCTTTCCTGGAGTAGAATTTCTTATATATTCTGTATTTGTCTTTAGACGAAACAAGCATATTGTCAGTATCCGCATTTGCACCTCTGTAACTTCTCACATCCATCACACTGCTATTATATCTCTTATCCACAAGCACTTGATCTGTTTGATTAAGAGTGACTGTCTAGTGAAGCTCAAGTATATTTGTGTATTTCCTTATGCGGGAATGCCATGCTATCAATAATCATATTCTCTGAGACAGCAAACTCAAACATTCTCTGTCCTTTATCATTAGTCTCAGCATGAAGGTTCTTGCCGGTGGCATGGGATCTGATATATTGCTCTAATACAGTCTTGGCATTAAAGTCTCTGATGATAATCTTCATGTCTACCACAGCACATGAATCATAGCTCTTTGCAAGAAAAACATAAAAGTTATGCTTTCCCAGTTCATCCTTTTCTTCCATGGATATGTGAACACAAATCAGTGTGGTATTGTAGTGTCTTCCCCTTAATCTTATCTTACAAATCCTCGTGTTAATGGTCTGGAAATGCAAAACTGAATTTTTCTTAGTCTTAACCCCACACCAGATTGGTGAGATTTGTCTTGGCAACCTGTAATACTCTCTGCATTCCTTTTTTTATATAATGCCATGTTGCAGCCATCTCATTTCCTGTATTGCAAGGACATCGGTATCGTAGTTAGCAAATATGTCTATTAATTTTTTCAATACATTACCTTTAAAGGGTTGCAAATATTCCAAGTACCAATTCTCAAGTCCTTTTTCTTTCTGAATCATCTAGGTAGAGTCAAGCCAGTTCTTGCACTTTGTTTAGGTTTCAGAACTGAGTACAGGGTAAGGTAGTTGGCCTTAAGCTCTATTCCCAACCTGGAGGGCCAGTCCCTGATATAATGTCCCAGCTATATCCTGGACACCAGGTACTCATTTCAGTTGCCTTTTATGTCATTCATGAGTTCCACTGGGTCTGTTTTTTCACACCCAGTCACCACACAGGTGGTTAATGAAGAAAAAAATTTCAAAACATAGTGTGCATGGAAAAGCAGAAATCATGTTGCATTGTGAAGAAGGCTCTTAAATTTTGCAATTATATAGTGGTCATTGATTAAAAACAAGCTCTTACAAGCAGTATTAAATTCATGAACAAGTAATAGATGAAAGAAGGAAAAAATGAAGCAGTTCATATTATAATCAAATTTTAATACGACTTAAAAAAAATATTTATTTTTTATATCGATCAGCAGATAAAGTTAATATTTAACTGAAAATAATTTAAATTTTGAGTGTGTTTAAATTGAACTGTTTACGAATATTAAATGTTTCTTTCAAAAGTTCAACAAATATAACTTGGAAACTCACTGAATTTATTTTGTTAACTGAAGAATGTAAGAACATTGATATACTTTAATTTTTTTTTCAAATTTTTTTTATATATTTTTAATCACTTGTATTATAAAACTGAGCCTAGAATATTTCTAGGCTCAGTTTATTATATTATTTTCTAGTTTATTATTATTCAGCTTATTAATTTGTAGTTTATTATATTGTTCAGGCTAGAATATTTCTAGGCTCAGTTTTCAATATTATTTCAGAATAATATTGAAATAACTTCATTCATTTTAGACCAAAAGACATCCAATATCTGAAAGCTGGCCATTTGAAACCATTGAAGAAATTGTGCCTCGTCGCTATGAACTGCAGAACAATGCTTTTGAAATATTTTTTACCAATGGCCTAACATATCTCATTGCTTTTCGTGACCAAAAAGTAAGTTTTCTCAAGTGGAATCTTGTACCAATTTTCTTATATAATTCTCCTTTATAAAATACTGATCTAGTTGTTGATATCCTTAATAATAAATAAGGCTTTTCTTTTAATTCAGTCAGTTTTGAAGACTTGTAAGCATTGTACTTAATATTTAAAATTTTACTTCAAAACATTATAAATAACTGTTATAAAGAGATATCTTAGTGAATAATGTATTTAGTTTCTGACAGGCATTATTAAATTTCAATATGTAGTGTGAGTCAAAAAGGGGAGGACAGTCTATATCAGGGATGGCTAAATTTCAGGACGATAGGAGCCGTATGATAGATTTTGTGGACGTTCGAGAGCCCCAAGTCCAAATTTATATCGTTTAAAAAATAATGAGATAGGTTTTGAATATAAAGAAACTTTTGAAGTAAATTAATTAAATGTGATCAGCATGATTACATATAAGTATGAATAAATACATCTTATATCTACTTTTCTGTGTTCAGAAAAGTTAAGTCCTAAGAAAGTAAAAATTTGTAACTCTTGTACTGTGCAACTGAGCGTTTTTTCTTCAGGTAGAGAAATTAAATATTTTCCTCTGATTTCCTTTATACCTCTCCATTTATAATTATTATTTTATTTCAGTAGAAGTAAAATGAAGTGGAAGCATATTCATTTTTCTGCAGTTTTGGTAAAAGAATCTTATTTGGGTAAATTACAAATCATTATTGAAAAGAAAATTGAGTGCTTTTAACTCATGAGCAGTCTTTTAGAAAGCGTAAATTAAATTATGCGTGTCAATGCACACTGCAGTGAAACTGTTATTTGAGAAAAAATATGTATTTAAAAATAAGCTATTAACTTTTTTAGGCTTTTGCTTAAAAGTAATTTTGATTCTACACACAGTTAACAAAAGGACCAACATACTAAGATACTAAGATTTTGAATCTTTGGATCCTAATCTAAGAAATCGTTTAACATTTTCCCCCAAAACTTTAGAATAACTGTTTTTACTGATTCTCAGTATAGAAGAATTCACCAAAAAAAGAATGTGATTGTAATTTCAGTGGTTTTTGAATAGTCAGTATCTCTCATAATGACCATGACTGATACAGTATTTCAGTGTAGCAAGTAACTGAATCTGCCAGAATTTTTTGGTAATCAGTACATTGCGCATCATTGGAAATTCTGAAAACTATCTCTCAAATCATCCCAATAATTTTGAACATAGATACGTTCATGCACATCATTGAAAATTCTTGAAACTATCTCTCAAAATGTCCCGATTATTTTGGACATAGATACTGAAGATTATGTGCATCATTGAAAATTCTCAAAACCACCTCTTGAATTGTTATGATAATTCCGGACATACACTGGTTGGACAAAAATATGGAAACACCTTTAAAAAACATGTTTCTTTGCTTAATATGGTGTAAGAAACCCGTTGGCATCCAAAACAGCTTGCAGTCTTCTCGGAATGGATAAATACAGTTCCTGTATGTTTGCCAAGGGAATATTATATCATTCTTCCTGCAAAACGGTGGCAAGTTCAGATAACGATGTTGGCGGTGGATAACGAGAACGCACTTTCCGTTCCAATGTAGACCACAAAGGTTCGATAATATTCAGGTCTGGTGACTGAAGTGGCCAGGTTAGATAGAACAACTCATCCTCGTGCTCAGAAAACCAGTCATGGACAATGTGAGCTGTGTGAACAGGGGCTTTGTCGTCTTGAGACACCATCACCATCGGAGAACAAAGTTTGTACCATGGGATGAACTTGATCGGCCAAAATGTTCACATAAGTCTTGGCAGTCATGTGCCCTGACACAGTTATCATGGGGCTAGCAGAGAACCACGATATGGCTGCCCAAACCATAACAGAACCCCCGCCATGTTTCACTCTTGGCAACAAGCAGTCTGTATTATAGGCTTGAGGTGGCATTCTCCAGATGTAAACTTGGCCTGAAGTGGGAAACAATGTGAAAGAAGACTCGTCAGACCATATTATTCGCTTCCACTGCTCTATAGTCCAGGCTTTATGACTTAAACACCACCTTTTCCTGTTACGGGCATTAGCATCCCTGATGAGTGGCTTCTCAATTGCAGCACGGCCAGCAATTCCCTGTTTATGAAGCTCCCTTCTAATTGTTTTGGTACTCACAGGGTTCGGTAACACAACATTCATTTCAGCAGTAACTTTTGCAGCTGTGGTCTTCTTATTTTTCGTCACAATTGCCCTTAATGATCGTCTGTCACGATCACTCAGGACACACTTTCGTCCGCGCTGTGATTTAGCAGATGATGTTTTTCCACTTTTCAAATATGCGGAATAAATCTTCGATACAGTACCACTTGAAACACTAAACACCTCGGCTACCTTGCTTACGGAAGCCCCTACCATACGTGCTCTAACAATTTGCCCACGTTCGAAGTCTGTTAACTCTGACATAACGCAATGACAACCTCACATAACAGTACTCCGACAACAACTGAACTGTTTAGCACATTTACGAAGTTGTATAGGTGGCGTCAGTAGTCAAAAGCGCCAGCGCCACCTACATATTTCATTAAAATCAATCTTTCTTTTCAAACATGCATTTCACAAGGTGTTTCCATATTTTTGTCCAACCCCTGTATATAACGTATTGCTAATGCATCTAGTAGTTCATGTTGGCCTATATAAATGCTTCATCAAGCATATATTCCATATGTCTGCCAGCTGAACTCTTTAACCTAGCTGTTTAATTTTGAGCTGTTTTTCAAATACATGGCAAATCAAGATTAATGGTACAGAAAAAAAATATATACCAGTCACTGCTATAATAAATTTACATAAATGTGGATGTAACATGAATGCATAACTCTTCATATTTTTATCGGCATGCACAGATGTTCAATGTGGAGGCCTTTTGTAACATGGCAGACATCTGCACAATAATTTTGTTCCTATGCTCTTGCCAAATAGGTGAACGGATCCATCATAATCTAACTGCTGGACCCATAAAGGTGGTCAAATGACTTAGCATCTCATCTTGAATTCCTGAGTAAAATAACTCAGAAGAAAGTTTAAAATAAATTATTATCAACCTAATGGTTATATAGTACAGCTTTCCATTGGGTTACCTAACTTGTGTACAGAAAATAAATCTCAAATGCAGTTTGAAATGGAGTAGAGGCAGTAGGCCTCTACTGTGTCTGTAGGCAGAGAATACTTTAGAAAATAAAAGATGGGACTTTAAAAATAAACATTTACGGTAGCAAAATTTGACACATTATTGCCTGAAATGATCAAATGTACAACTTTTCATTTGGCTACTAAGCTTTCATGAACGATGTATTAGACGTACATGATGATCGAAAATTAGGAAGACAAAAAGTAGGAACAGATTGAAAGAAGAGTAATGCTGGTATCAGAATCAGGGCAACTGGTGCAGCTGCAGAGCGGCAGTACTAAGGCTTGCAAAATTTTAGGTATGCCGTGCAGCAAAATGTCTCTAACTTAGTGCGATATTTACCGGCAACTCTAACCTAGTGCAGCAAAATGCTTCTAAGGTAGAAAGAAATAAGGTCATTAAACCAGAAATAAAAAAAATATAAGAAAGTATCACAAGCTTAAGAGATTTCACCAATTTCAATATGCCGATTTTGACAGAAACTTTGGAGAATAGAGACGTTTGTGTTCTGTTGGTCCCTCATTGCTTGATGCAACATTATTGATAGGAAGATTTGATGATTAAAGTGAAAGATCTCTATCTGGAATAACAATATTTGATGAAATGGGAATTAAGTATTTTATCTAAAATTTAAATTGTCGTCAAACCAGTGATTCTTTCCACGACTCCAAATATTTCAGCATACACAACCATTGGTGAAATAAATTATGATCTCTGCCTAGGATTACCAAAAAATTATTATGAAAGATAGTTTCATGTAGGAAAACTATTCATTAAGCATATTATTGTGGATGGTTGCGAAATATGTGAAGCAATTGCATAAAAGTGCCTGACTTGCTTGGGGACAGGGAATTAATTTTGAAGGTGTTCTGCAGAAATTTGAGGTAAGTCTCCTAACCAAGTAAGAAGCTGAAGGTTCACTCCCTCCAAAAATAAAATCCTCATAAAATTCTGCCACGGATTAAAAGAGCTCTATATGGGTTGCAAGGTGAAACAGGTTTCTTCAGCATTTAATTACTCACGCTATTCAAGGACGGAATAAAAGTAGTACCCTACGACGAATAGGAAATCTTCCAGGTGGATCACAACTTTTGTGAGCAATGGGATCACATAGGAATGTAAGCAGATACTGCCTGAAGTAAAATTAACTTTAGAAAAAAAAATTAGGGAGAATAATTAAATAAAAATATAACCTTGAGTTTTAGATTAACTTCATATTAGTGTATTTCGATTACTGTTATCAGTTCAAAAAGTAACATAACCGGAACAGTAATTACCAGAAATGGAATTATTTGTAATTTTACATATTTGTTGCTCTGATGATAAGACAGCAGTGGACAGTTTGAAATTTGTCAAATTTTTACATACATAATATCATTAAATTAGGGATTAATAAAGAAACGTGACACTACATAATTTTTATTCAAAATTCCATTTGTATTAAGAAATTAAACTATATTTATTCAAACTAAGTCACATATCGGATGGCAAAGGATCACAAGTAGCTCGTGAGCTGCAGTTAGTGTTGGAGAGCCACAGCTTAGTCATGTCTGGTCTATAGCTTCAATTTTAGTTGGCTGATCAACAACCTTTAAATTGCATTTCTCATGTTTTGAAAGCACAGCTTGGGATACATGTTAAATTTTTTTAATAGCATTATCCTAACATGTATATTTTAATTCAAAACTTTAATTTTTCTAAAATGACATGTCAGTTTTGTTTTTCTTATAGTTCAGTTCTTCATCTTAAATTATGGAAGATTAGCAAGTTTGATAAAAAAAAATAATGCAAGTGGTTTTGGATTATATCTATTTTACACTTTCTGCTAATTTTGAACTTGGCAGCCCCTCCCTCCAAAATTCACTTGGCCCACTTCTAATTTTCATTAGACCTGAGTTTTATAAAAATTCATCAGTGAATGACCATGTGCCAAAACTTTGAAACTCAGGTTATTCTAAATTTTAAATATAAAATGTTTACAATTTTAAAAAAATACTAAAAATTTGTAGTTGTATATTTTAAAAATGGTTTAGGTATTGTAAAATGTTTAGGCAGTTTTCTACAAAAATGTTTTTAAAATTTCATCCTTTTGCAAATAAAATTTTATGCTTAGGATTATCTATAAATTGAAGATTAAAAATTTAATACATGATTAAAGTGTTTTAATATGTATGGAAAATATCAATATGTGTCAATAAGCAAGAAAAGTAGATTTTAAACTAGTTGGAATAGCTATTACAGGTTTCTAAAGTTATGTTTGAAATTTTGGTGCCTGAATATTTATCAATATTTCCCTTATTTACATATATTTTAAATATCACAAACAGTCAGTAATAAAAACTAACAGTAAATATATGTATTTTGGAGTGATCATCTCCCTAAGCATTTAAAAATAAGCATTTTTCTCAGATAAAAATAACAATAATAAAATCATTTCCTGCAGGGCTGCTTGGCATATGGTTGCTTTTTCTTTTTTTTCCTTAACCAATATATTTTCATATTTGTGTCTTAATTATTGATGAGTGTGCAATATGCACTTGATGTATCTGTTGTACTAGAGCATGAATCGTCCATCCTTAATAACTTCCAGATGGATGGGGCTTGGGTTATGGCAAGTAATATCCAGATCTTTTGGAAATTTAATTGATATGTGGAGTAATGGAATAGCAGGTAAATGTTCTAGTGAATTTACTTCTTTTAAATTCTTGTGTCAGTAGCAGTTTAACTTTCCCAAAAATTTATCTGTTGATTTAATTGGTAATTTTTTTTACATTGATCGTTGTTTGTTGCAATTTTTAAGATGTACTTTTATTTATTTTTATAAAGTCTAGGTGTAGAACAGAATTCTTAATAAAAAAACAACAACTGTTTTATGAAGATAAAATGAAAAAGAATCATATGGGATTATTCTTGGTTTGCCAATTTGTTTATTGTAGTCTTTAGTCTGAAGAGTATTACCAGTTTTTATGATTGAAAGATCAAGAATGCATTGTTAAATTGTTAACTTCTTTGTAACTTATAAAATGTAATTTAAATTTTCAGAGGTAAATGAAAAAAAGTGCTTCGATTTCATCTTCTGAATATTTCCATAGAATAAAGATAACCACTGATATATATCTTCCAATAAATGGGTATGGGTAAGACTTAAATACACATCAGTTTTAGCCAAAGGTTGGTCATCTTAATAGAAATAAGTAATATCAGGACTAAGATGTTCAATGATCAGTTAATAAAATAAACACTGGAAATAGTGTTAATCATCTAATGTGATAAAGAATAAATCATAAATATGCAACAATGGATATTGTTAAATTTATATCAATAATGAATCACTAAAATATGTATCGAAGTATGATATCACATGTTAGAATTTGTAAGATCATAAAACATAATTATGAAATAATTGCCTTTCTAATTTTGTGTTCATTAATTAGCAAATAAGACAACAGTATATAAGTATAATGTTCTTTCAAGAGTTATGCAAATAATTCAGTGGTATACAACATTTAATGTGCACTAATATATTGAACTAAAAAATCTTACCTTTCATTCTTTTTTTTTTTAACTTTTAAGTGTATCTGATATTACCATTACATAGTGTGATACAATTTTAGTAGCATCATTATTTAAAGGCAATAACAAAATCAAAATAGATCTATTGCATCAATAATAATTGAATTTTTTAAGCAATCAGCATTAGTGTGGTTTTCACTGGTATGTAATTTGTCGTTGGGTTATATGCAGTGATGCATCAAAAATTAAGCTCTTTAACATACAGTGATATATGTATTTAGTATATAAGCTAAAAAAATTAATGTATAAATTATACAAGGTACCCTTATCAATTCAAATGTTGGAATCTGATGATGGACATCAGACAGTTTTGCGTTTCTCTAAATTCTAGTGCCCCGTGTTGCCGCACCAGCTTTGGTGAAAGCCATGTTGCGATATTAGCATTCTTCTGTTGCATTGATGTTGCCTCAATGTTGCCATGTCTACACGCCATCTTACTAGATTTAAACTGATGATGTGAAATCTAGAAATTTCCAAAATTCAGAATTGCAGAAGTGCTGAAAATTCTGAATCTCAGATTTTGAACTGTACATGGGATTTAATTCCTTTTTAGCATATATTTATTTTTTTGCTTTTCAGGATTTTCAGTGCATATGGAAACAGCTAGAAAGCCGTGGACTACCATGCCAAAGGTATAGTGATGTTAATGCTTTAACTCAGCTATGGCAGGAAGGCACAATTACGAATTTTGAATATTTAACTCAACTGAATAAATTAGCTGGCCGCTCATTTAATGATCTGATGCAGTACCCAGTATTCCCATTCATTTTATCAGATTATTCTAGCCAGTATTTAAACATCAATGATCCATCTGTGTACAGGTAATTCTTTCAAATGTATGTTTCTGATATTTTTTTAATAATTTAAATGTTTTATTAAAAAAATTATGAAGTTTTACTTGTTTTTACACTATTATATAAGCCATATATGTGTGTGGTGCTTGCAGGTATGCATGTGTGTGTATGTATGTTTGTACCATAGAAATTTAGTAATTCAAAATCTTCTTTTAAATTTCCTATTGACAAAAGACATTAAAAATTAATGTCAACTTTTCTTGATAAGATGAATTTTGTTAACTTAATTGTTTTAACAGTAAATTTTTTTCTAATGTTTCTGAAATCATTTTCTTTCTGTTTTTTTCTGTCAATAAGTTAGTTTCAGGTATTATCTCCAAATTACAAATATAAGTCATCCAACTTCTTTTGTTGAATACTTAAATGTTAAGTAATATGTGTTGTTTAAGTTTTCTGGTTCATTCAGCTATCCGTTGTTCTTATGACTATTTGAAAATATACTTTAAATAAAAGTATAACATGTTTTGGAGATGCAGTGGTACATTTTATTTGAAATAAATTAGTTGTCATTTTATATTTTTATTCTAGGTTTAACATTTAATGTAATATTTTACAAAATAAAAAGATGTCATCTTTAAAATAATGTTTTTGTTACATTAGCTGCATTGGTTTAACAATAATACCTCTGCTGTGCTATTACCAAATGCAAAGAAAATGCTTTGTAAACTTTTAGTTAATTTCAAAGTGCATGTGCTCTCTGTATCAGAAATGTATCATTTTATGCCATTTTCATGTTATATAGCATTTTTCAACAAATATGCAATTAAAATAGAATTTTAAAATTTTATTTGCGTTTCAACATATCTTACATATTGAAATAAGCTGCATACCATTGCATAAAATTTCTGTCCAAATTTCCACTCATTCTCGGCCATATTACGTATTGCAGATCTTAAGCAACAATTTAATAGTAACTGATAGTAAAATAGTAAAAAAAAAGATAGTAAAATTCAAACATGGCACTCATCGGGGAACATGACCTTGCTACATACTAGAATTCACTAAATATGGGTGAGAAGTTATGCAACAGTGGAGATTTTATGTGAAATTTCAAAAAGAAACACTACTAAAACAAGATAATTTATTCTTAGTACAATAACTTCAAGGAAACAACTACCTGTATGATATAAAATGAATAACTCGGTGAGGACTGTTGGTTGAGACTAAAATCTACCACATACCCGGAGAGCATATATCAAAGAGTGTTTTTGCCAACGTATATTTTCAAATTTCTTGGATTTTCTGTAGGATGAACTCACTCAGTTCTTTTACCTTAAACTGGTATTTTCTGAAAATTTCTGCTTCTAACTGGACCTTGTCTTTTACAATAGGAATGCTTTGACAAAGACATTTTTAAATATTTCGAATTTGTAGGTGTCACTTTCTGGATCACCCAACATGCGTTTGTACCAATTTAATGCCTCTCTGCTTTGTGTGGCAATTGCTATCATGACTTTTTAAATTTCTGGTACTGGATATAATATAAAATGTGAATTTAAATATTCCAAAAACATATTTACCAAACTTTTTTCATCAAAAGTCATTTTGGGTTTCATAGGGGCCCGCATGATATTCACAATGAAGGCAAATCCTTCATGGGACTAACTGGTGCTGATTGGGTTTGAAGTCTTGGAGGGGGACTAAAAATTGAACTTCCTTCTGACATGGTCCTCTATTGTTCAGACGCCACTGTAGATAATAAGCTGGAAACTAAATGTGACTTGGGGCAAATCCTTAAATAGACTTATATGTGACTTATCGCAATGTCTGAGATGAAACAGAACTTTGTAAAGACCCTTTTATTTGAAACTAAGTAAGTTGAACAGAAGGCATACCTGGTGCTTTCAAATCAGGCAGCATTTATGGTTGAAATACAAAAGTAAGATTCTAAATTAAAACTAAATCTAAGTATTTGTTAGCCAAATGCTGTGCAGAGAAATTTAAATGTGGAAGTCGGCTCTTAAGCCTACACTGGCATGAATAAAGCAGTGCCGTAAACAAGAATGTTTATCTTTGAATAACAACTAGTAATGAGGCCTTCAGCAGGCAGTACACGCTCTGACTTCAATCTCAAACTCTCACTGAAATACGTGCGAGTTCTAATCAAGGGGAAAAAAAAAAAAAAAAAAAACCCAAAGAATGAAGTGACAGTACAGATTTGGAATATAAAATAACTGGTTAATAAACATTTTTACCTTATAACGTTTTGGTACCTTTTCATTAGCTGGGTTCCAATAATTGTATTACTTCGTCATCAGCCTTTTATCATACAACAAATTAAAAGTACGGATTTTCCCTCAGATTTTTCATTTTATAAGATTTCTCATTATGGTGATGATGCAACAAATTAGCTGTATAAAAAATTTTCATTTCAAATTAGTCTTGTTCGTGAAGTAAAGAAATAAAGTGTTATAAAGACTTATATGACTTTTCTTTTTTTCCTTTCTGTACAAAATTTGCATTCAGAACACCCAAAAAGTAAGTTAAAAGATTAAAATAATTTTCCTTTTCTAGTGTAATTTTCATGCACCAATTATTTAAGTCATTTTGATATTATTTCTAGTATACATTTTAATACTTTTCCTCATCGAATTTTGCCAATATCAGATTTTTCATTTTGGTAATAATGCACCAGGTTAGCAATATAAAGAATTCAAAAAATAAAACAAGTTATCTCATTCAAAATAATTTTTTTCATAAATAAAAGAAATAAAAAATGTTATATATGGCAGTTTATCATTTATGCCCAGCTAGTGGAAAACCATCTATTTTTTTTGCAAGGTTAGCGGATCTAAATGTAAGCAGACCCCTGTAATTGAGCTTTAGGAAAAGTTTCAAATATTCTTGAGTTACACATGGAAATATATAGTGTGAAATCAAGTTGAGTTAAAGAAAATAAATCTTTATCTAAAACGTGCATAATTTCTATTTAAGTTAAAGGGAAAAATATAAGGAAATTTTAAAAAATTTTGCACCATTTCACATAAGTAAAAAAATTAAATTCTGAATAAAATATTGAAAGACTGAAATAAATTGCCAATATAATAATTGCAAAAAATAATCTTCGATTTGAAGTTAAACAAAATTAATTAAAATAAAAAAGGTAGCTAGTAAATAATGTGTAGAACAAAACAGATATATAGTGATAAAAATTTTTAAAAAGTTAAAAAAAAAAAATTCAGGTGATACAAACTAGTGAAATAGTATAAAGCTTAAAATGAGATCTGGTGTCAGAAATAACTGAGTACATTTAAATGTAATATGATTAATACAAGGAAAAGGTCATCTTTAAGGGATACATGCTTGAAAATTTTGGAGTAAGTGATGTAAATGTCCATTGTTTCATTTTCATTTAGATATTATGTTACATTCGTTCTGTACTGTGAGTAATAGGAATAGGCTTTTTTGCTTTCTTATATCTATGACCAGTTAAGCAAAATTTCTTCATTATTGTCAAGAATTTTGAACTTAATATATTGTTTTTTTATGTGGCTCGAAAAAGGGGTATACTATAAAAATCTATACCATTAATTCATGAACGGTGGAAAATTGTGATCACGAGACAACAGCTATGTGCAAATTTATGTGGCCTCTGGACACTTATGAGAGCTTAAGACTTTCATGTATTTTAGAAGGACAATCCTATTGTTTTAGTACTTTTGTTTTTAATGTTCATACTAATTTCTTTTAATTTTTGTTTTTAGAAATTTTGCAAAACCAGTTGCAATTCAACATAAATATAGAGAGAAATTCTATTGTGATCTTTATAATGTAAGTATATTTAAAATTATGTAGAATAAAATTGTTCAAAATTATGAAAAAGAAATTTATTTCAATATTGTAAATCTTATGTTAATTTCAAATTATTTTATTATTGTTTCAGTTATTGAAAGAGCAAACAGGAGAATCTGAACTTCCAATTTCTGCACCATATCATTATGGCTCACATTATAGTAACAGTGGTGTTGTTTTGCATTTCCTAATCAGACTTTTACCTTATACATACCATTTCATTAAATACCAAGGTAGCTTTTTATTTGTTTATCTATGGAATAAGATTAAAAATATTATTAATAACAAAAATGTATTTATTATCTAAGAATATGATGGTAAATATTTGTTAATAATGTGCTTTGTCTTTTTGTATTTATGAATGTTACTCGGGTATTCATGTTGATGTAGTAGGTTTCTTCTTCACCCTTCAAATGGATAGAGACCTCTGATATGTTTTATGAATCTTTGAGTAATTAATATAGCTAGAGAATTTTCATAAAAAATCATAAAAACAGCATAAAGCTGTTCTATTAAGTTTCTGGGAATTGAACAAGGGCAAACTTCCAGTGTTTCCAGCTTTTAGCCACATGGCCATTGATTGGGTTTAATGAATCCTGAAATAAATGTCTAAAATTGCAACAAGAATGTTAGCATTTAATAGTAATATAAGTCAGCAAATTATTACATTAAAAATGTGTAAATTTTTGTATATATGGCATAGTTGTTTTCTGAGAGAAATAACTATTGCGTTGGCAAGGAAGTAATTTGTAATTTTGTTCTTTTAGTGTAAAATAAAACTCAATTTTTCTGTATAAAAATTAATTTTAATTGGTCAACTATCTTCCGTTCTGTTCGATGACCTTTTACCATATTTCTGATAACTTCGTTATTCCATGCTCATAGAACTTTTGATCTTTACTAGGAAAAAAAATCAACCAAGTGCAGCCTGAGGTCATTGTTATAACTGAAATCTTTGCCATTTAAAAAGTTTTGTAAGCTTTACAAAATAAATCATAAACCAATGGTGCAAGGTCGGGGCTATATGAGGGATGTAGATTGTGTTGCAATTTTTCCAGTCAAGCTTTAGTAAGTTCATACCTGTTACTAAAGATGCATGAAGCCTTGCATTGTCACGCTGGAACTTGATTCCTTTGTTGTTTGTCAATTCTGGCCTTGATTGCTTCCTCCAGTTTCATAAATTATTTGCAATAAACATCTGATTGATTTTTTGGTTGTTCAAAAGCAGCTCAAAATACAGAATGCTTTTGTAATCTCATCAAATTGACAGCACAATCTTTTCTTGATGCAATTTAGCTTTCAATATGATATGTGCTAATTCATCTCGCTTGGACCATGGTCGTTTTATTTTTGTAGATGATCCGTTTTTTATCACGAGTGATATTTCATTTGAAAAACGGGTCCATTGCATTGCATTTATAATGTCTATCTCAAATTTTGATATTTGTTGTCTTAAATAATTTTTTTCAAATTCATTTGGAACCCAAATATCATGCTTCTTAATGTGTCCAAGTATCTTATGTGATTTTGAATGGTTGCATGTGATATATATAATCTTTCACAATCTCTTATGCAGTTCTGTGACCATTCAATTCTACTCATGGCTTTAATTTTGTCATCATCAACTTTAGAAAGTTGACCAGAGTATTGGTTACCTTCAAGGGAAAAATCTCCAGAACAAAATTTTTTAAACCAATTCTGACATATTCTGTTCTGTTATAATCAACACAACTTTACATATATATTCGTGAGCCACAACCGCTTTCTTGCTTTTATGGGAGGGGGGGAAAAAGTAAAATATGTCAAAAATGTTTATTTTTGCACGAAGGTTAAAATTGACTGTAAACTGACAGTTGTAAATGCATGTAATTTGTTTCTATAGCACCCTAAAAGTGTTAGCAACCAAATCTCAAATGAAAAATGTATATATGTGAGATTTGACAGAAGAATAACAAAATGAAAGCAATGCTATCTATTTGTGCAAACTGAAATTACTTTCATGCAAACCTAATATAATACACCTTATTTTCCTAAAATGAACTATTTTTCAATTCATGATTTTGAGCTTTTTTTAATTGATATTTGAGCTGAAAAGTTAGTACCTTGTCAGCATATATTTATTCATTTTTTTATTTGTAATTATTCAAATGTTCTCAGCCAGGAGTGTATGTGCACATACAATTAGCAGCTGTTTCATACATAAATAATGCTAAAAAATGCATCATCGCTTAACCTCTCCCCAAAGTCTGTTTACTCATGTAAATTTACCATTTGATAAAAATGTTTTTTATTACATACATTTTAAAGGGTGTTATGTCTTTTTCAATAATCAATAAAAATAATAGCTGGACTAAAAATTAAACTTGAAATTTTATTATTGTTGCAGATAATAACTTTGACATTCCTGACCGTGCCTTTCATTCCATTGAGTCTTCTTGGCAACTGGTAACAAAGGATACTACAAGTGATGTGAAGGAAATAATACCTGAATTTTTCTTTTTACCTGAGTTTTTGTGCAATCAAAATGGTAAGAGAGTAGTTTGTAGTCTGCAAATAATTAAATGCAAATTAACTTTCATTATATTACATCAAATAAATAAATTCAGTATACTACAGAAGGTTGAGCATAATTTAATTGTTAAGATATAAAAATTTAGTAATATATAGTTCTTACTTGCTCCAATAGTAATATTAAAAATTAACATTTGAAGTTTATTGACAGTGATGAAATGTTTTTGTCTCATTTATTTAACATTGTATTAAAAATTTTTGTGGCATTAACGCTGAAGAATTTTTTATAGAGACATTAATTGCTGTATTGAATTATGTAAAGCAATTACTATCTTTTGATTTTTAAGGGTGGGGTGAGAATCTAATCAACAGATAGGCAATAAAATATTCTCTCAAGGCTATTGAAAAAATAAATTCTCATTTACTTAAGATATTTGAAATTCAAGTACTAACTTTTGTTTACTATTAATTGGTATAAAAGTTTGCTTAAGCATTTTGTTCTAAAAAATTATGTAAACAGTGTACCATGTGAGGAATTTTCTCATTATCATTTGTATTATTTTATTATGTTATCACGTAAATGTTAAAACCGTGGGTCAGTAGACTTGAAGGGAGTATATTTTCAACAGCTGCATTAGTAACTGGGTAGTGGTGAAAGTAGTTAATTCTTCACCCTTCCCCTACAAAAAAAAAAAAAAAAAAAAAAAAAAAAAAA
>KK116389.1:160504-244754 GCA_000611955.2 Stegodyphus mimosarum | reverse complement strand
CCAAAAAAAAAAAAAAAAAAAAAAAAAAAAAGAAAAACTGCTTTTAAAACTAACCTGCTTTTAAACTAACTTGTTTATATGCTCAGAAATGTGTAACAAAAAACAAAGTTTTTTTTACATAATGGCATGAATAGTTTTCTAATGATCTGTGAGTTCTTGTTTTGAATATATGCATATTTCTTACCAATGTTAGCTGCTGGATTGTGGCAGAAATGGTCAATTTTTTGTTGTGAGTATAAAATTCTCACTCTTTAATTTTTTCAGGCATACCATGAAAGTTTCATGCATTTTCTTACAATTTTATGAAATCTTTTTACAGTACTTTAATGCCCGTTTTAAATGTATAAATAATGAAAAATTTTAAATTACCAATGAAAAGTTTAATTATTTCTGCCTCTAACCTGTTGCTAAAACTGGTCAAGATATTTAATATGTTCAACATAAGAACTCGGTGAATGTTAAAGTGATTTAATATCTTTAGGTACATTTTAAAATCAAAAGGCATTTAATTTTTAAGAACTTTTTAACATATTTTAATTCAGTACTCTAAATATTTGTTACATTTTTAATATCTAAAATACCATTTAAAGTACTAAAATTAGTTATTAGTCAATAAGGAAAATTCAGCTGATACTTTCTTTTTAATAAGGTACCTAATACTTTTTAAGGTACTTTCAACACATGCATTGCTGTCACAGTATCGCATTTAATTGACAAGACCAAACATCTTCTGTACTGTAGGTAATATGTAACAGCCATTGGTGTAGCTAGGATGGGGCAAGGGGGAACATCTGTCTCCGGGCGCAGCATCCAGTGGTGCAAAATTGACCTTAAAGAGTTTCAGTATGAAATTTTTTTCATTCTTAGCTCATAGAAAGGGGGAAGTTATTTAAAAAAACTGATTAAATTTTGAATAACTTGCAAGGAATAACACTTTATGCTATGTTAATTTTGTATTAAATAGTAGCTATGAAAATTCCCATGTTCTAATCTTCAGTAAATTCAATTGTTAAAGAATAATAGTTTAAAAATGAGTTATATGTATACCAGCAGTGGTTTGTACTGTTAACGGCTTTCTTGCTCTGTATAAGACAGATAAAGCATTTCCAACTTTGTCATATCTCTGTATCATCCACCAAGAAGCTTTGTGTGGTCGAATATTCACCTTCATACACATCAAGAAAGTATTTACAGAAGTAGTAAACTTTATTTGAGCAGCGTCTATGCAACACTGCCTTTTTGAGACTCTTTTAAAAGTCCTGAAGATCCTGATCTCATTTAGCACAATGAAATACCTTGCCTCAATAAAGTGTTTGCAATATTCATAACTTTAACTGAAGAATGAAAAAATTATATGAATACCAAAAATCAAAATTTTTCTGAACTAACAGGGTTTTTTTTTTTTTTTTTTTTACTAGTGGATTTAGGTTTTCTCACAGACATAGATGCAAAACTAAATTATTTAAAAACTTGGAGCTGCAGGGAAAAGACAAACATATATTTCATTCATAGGGTCTGTTAAACCATTTAAAATTAAACTGGTTTTGTGGCTATTACATCTACAGATGAAGTCCCTTGTGCATTTCTCAAATATGAAAAAAAGATAGGCAAAGCTGAAATTGGCTTGTCATCATTTATTATCAGCTTTCAGTTACTTGAAGACCAGTTTGAAAAATGATTTTAACAGATTAATATTATTAAGCCAATGGTCACCTTTTCATCCTTTCACTTGCTAAGTAAGTGAAAGGATGAAAAATCCTTTTAATCAATTTAATCCTTTTACTTGCTAAGTACATGTAACCAAAATAGCTTCATACATTGCAGAGTTTATTCAAACAAGAAAAGAACTGGAGCTGGAATTGGATCTTCAAGAAAACATTGTCCCAAAATTTAGTATATCAGATGAAAACTTTTGGCATATGGTTGACAAAAGCAAATTTCCATTCTTGAAAAAGCATCATACAAGGCAAAATCGTTTTTAGTTCCAGATACTTGTGTAAATCATTGTTTTTGGCAATAAATATCACAAAATCGGAGTACAGATCTTGACTTACATATGATATCTTTATAATTGCGTTCGAGCAGGAATATTATCGACTAATTATGAAGCAATGGCCAGTGAAATGCAGTACCAAATATTGTATTGATTTTAAGAATTATATTTTTATAAAGAATTTTTATATCAATGAGTTGTAAATCATATTTACTATTGATATTTTATATCAATGAGTTTTATATCAAAGAGTTTTATATCAAAGAGCTAGTAAACTTTTGTCTGTATTATTTAGTAACATAAGAATACAATCATTAAATTTTATATTTTAAAATTATATTTTTGGAATATTTTTCTATATGTTATGTGTATTTTTAACTATGTAAACGTATAAATTTATCTTGAAAAAGTAAATGCACCTGTGGCCCCCATCATTATTCTAAAATGTGCTTTGAGGTACACTTGTACCTCAAAGCACATTTGTACCTCAACACACTCAAAGTACCTTCTTCTTAAATAAGAGTAAGAATAAAGAAGGGAGACAGTCTGAAAATTATTTCAGGTTTTTGAAAATAAAATATTTCTCTCATACTAATGTATGCAGGACTGATTACAAATTTGAAGTTTTACGTAAGCATTTCTCAGTTTCCTGCGAGTGCAATTATTATATGGCTTTTAGTAGTAAAATTTCTGTATACAAAGAATTTATGCAGTAAAGCTTTTTCTTATTTATTAATTTATTTCTTTGGTGCTTTAATGCACATGCATTTTTGGCACCCAAATAATGTATAATGTATGTTGATTAACACATTCAGGAAAGATTTTAATTCAAAAATTAATTATTAATGTTCATGTCATATCATCGTTTAAATACATAATGTAATAGATTAAATTAAAATCACATCACTGTTATTTAATCATAAAAATTATATTTACTATTTTTAGATATTCAGGTTCTACAATGACCATTGAATTCTCCAAATTCTGCTTCAAATGAGGAAAACCATTTAGCATATATTATTCTAAAAATGAGTGTTTTGATTTTTTTAGGTTTTGACTTTGGTGTTCGGCAATCTGGTATTCGGGTAAATGATGTCCTCCTGCCTCCTTGGTGTAAGCAGAACCCACGCTTATTTATTCTTATTCACCGACAAGCTCTAGAATCAGAAACTGTGAAAAACAGTATTAATAATTGGATTGATCTTGTATTTGGTTATAAGCAAACTGGAGAAGCAGCAATAAATGCAATAAATGTATTTCATCCTGCTGTAAGTGTTCTAGTGTTTTTGAAGTACTCTGCTGTTTTATAGAAAGTTATGCTATTATAAAATTGTTCCATTTAATGAGACTTGTTTCACATGCATAAAAATTTTTCTGCTGACAAAAGTATTTCATTTCTAAGGCTCCTTTTTTCCCTTTAGTTTTAAATTATTGTTTTTTCATTTTCCAATTCTTTTGATATTTCATTTAGCTAAATATTTTACGTATTTTGTAAGAAATTTCTATGATTCTTATAGCGATGTTAAAGATGTCAGGTATTACTTGTTTATCTGTAATTATTCCTGATTTTTACCCTCTGGTATAGAATTACGTTTATAGAAAAAATTGCTTAGAAAATTCAAAGTTTGAATTGTGTAAAAGTGAAAGGAACAGCTGTGATTTTTCTGTTGTCACAATCAGCATATCATATTGACTCAACAGCTGAACTGTTATAATTGATATTCCATATCAATGCAAACCACCATTGTGCTGGCATCATAATTAATATATTATACTGACTCACAGTATTGTGTGCGGATGTTCAAATGTGCACACTATATGAGCTATATCAAGCTTTGAATGTTGCCTGTTGAAGACTATGTAAAATTATATAATATAGTATATATTAAAAGAGTATATAATTTTTTTGTGTATTTTTATTAAAAAATATACTATCCATTCATTAAAAAATGTACTTCTACTAAATATACTAACCATGTTGCTTTCAGAAGGCAAAAAATTCTTCAGAAATGCAGAAGAGTGGCTGTATTTATGTGGGTCAAAATTTTCAGAAATTTTTCATTGTTTTCATAATATAATAATCACCAAGACTACATGAAAATAAAACATGTCTTGAAAGCAATAATCATTATTTTTATAAGAAATATATGTTAGAAGTGCACAGCTGTTAATCTTCTAATTTCTGATGGAAAACCATACTCCAGCTGCATGTTCTGACCATGTGAATTGTTTGTTTTTTTATCATCATTTTCCATTTCTGTCATTGCATGTGGAAATACTAAAGCAACTCTGCTGATTAAGCACATAGTTTATTCTACAAGAATGAAAATTGTGCAGGTGTTGTAGTGCCTTTGGCATAAGCTGTGGGTGTTGTATCAGATTATAGTATGAATTTTGTAAAATTTTACTTCATTGTTGTTTCATACTAAGAAGTCAAGGTCAAACATTTTCATCATAATTACCATCGTTGAAACCCACCAATAATTCAGGGGAATGATATTTCAATGTCTTAGGTAATGGTTTTACTCCAAGTATGTACCTAGGAGAAAGTATGTTGTTTTTGCTTGTGATAATGCAAACACCATAGCAAGCAGTGTAAAACAAATTGTAGCTTTCATCAGAAAAGTTCAGCCTTTTATACTTCTGCATGAATATTTTTGCCATTTTATTTACATGGCTGTTGAGACTGCTCAAGTCTTTTCATAGACAACTTTTGAATAGCTTTTAATTAATTTTTATAGTTTTCTTCAGAAAAGTCTAAAAAGTAAAGCTCTTTTAAATTGTGCCAAGCTGTATGTGAAACTAAACTTCACAAAATTTTGAAAGATATCAGCAGTCACTGGTTGTTCCTTTTAGATTCTATTAACAGATTGAATAGTTTGAAGCTTTGCATCATTTCCTTTTTCCATTTCACAGTTTCTTAACATTAGATCACAGACAGTAAATACCGCATGTAAATGTTTTTGTCTGTTTTTCAGGAATATTATCCACTTCTTATTTCTACTGATGTGTTTCTTCTGAAAGAAGCTACCAAACATATGTTGTTCATAGTTGTTAATATTTCATAGATTTAATAGTAATATTTGTTTAACCTACAGCCTTTAAGGCAGATGCATGAGTTTTTAATTTTGACTTTTATAGAAGAAAAAAGAAACCAGACAGATGATTTTGACCAGGTTATTTGTGTTAAAACTAGAGCTTATATTTTGGAAAAGAGATTCACAACTTCACAAATAAGTCAGTTTTATTCCAAAGAGATTTTTATAAAGTAGTTTTCACCCTGAAAAAAAGTGTCCATCAACAGTCTATTTTTGAAGCATGCAGAGACAGTGGATATTTCTTTGAAGAGGAAGGTTTCACGTTCTTCTTTCAATACATGGTTTCATTTTAAAAAATCTATTTCTTATGTTTTCCAACTGGAAACTGAATTTGTAGCATACTATTTCACTGATTTTGATAAGGAAGCTCTTGCTGTTCCTCAAATTGATGTAGTTTGGCACAACATGTCAAGACTACTAGAGGAAAGTGGGCTACACAAATCTGGGGAACCTGGCTAAGTAATGTTGATTATTTTATTAGCACCTTTCTCAGCAATGCACTGACTAAAAGAATTTTTGGCACCATATGGAAGAATCAAACTTGGTTTGGATTGAGTTTATCCACTGACACACTAAATGCACTTTTATGCAGAAAATGAAATTATTTCTCACGGTACTGTTTGGTATCAGAATAAGTTTATCTGTGAAGAGTTGGCTGTAGCAAAACAAGCAAAAATTTGACCTTATTATTTCCCATATTACTATACCTCAGCTATAAGTAATATGGGAAAAGGTTTAGTTTTTTAGGTTTAGCTGTAGTAATAGGGGAAAAGGGTTTTTAAATTTTTTTTTTTTTTTTTTTTTGCTTATGCAAATTATAAGTACCACTTAATTCTTTCCCTCCAGTCTGAGGAATGCTTGAATGCTATTGTGATCATAATTCAGTTAAGTATTAATGATAGTCCTCCTCAAAGTTTAGCTTATAGTCCTCATCAAAGTTTGGCTTTTCTACAAATGGAATACTTTGAAGACGATCTTCCTGAGTATTCTTACCATTCTTTTAATATTATCTCCAATGTACGGTACTGGCAACTATCCTAGATTTGGAGTTTGTTATCCTTTTAGTCAGTGACATCAATTAGAACATTGAGTTTAATTTTTTTTTTATTGCAGCAAGCTTCTTGAGTGATTTTACTGAGCTCAAGAAAGTTTCCATTTTCCTCAGAAGCTTCCATTTTGTGCAGTGAGTGAATTGAAATGCAAAATATAATAAACTGCAGGCAGGAAATATTTTGCAAAGTGATATCATTGAATATCTTAAATTCAGTAAATTAATATATGTATTAAATAAATCATAAAATTCTTGCCTCCGTTTGTAGTGAAGATCTATAGATGATGAAAGTTTGTTCTGAAAATTTGATATTAATATTTATTAAGAGAAATATATATTAATTATATAAGAGAAAGCACTATGCTAACAATCAAATAGTGAAATTCTCTTTGCAGCCAAAACTGTGGCTACAGAAGTTAGGTGAAAATTACATCAGGGTTTTGTCTAGGAACTTTTAATAGCATTTCATTATAAATCTAATATAAAAATGAAAACTTTTTAAAATTAGAAAAACATTTTTGTATTTTTTAAATCTTTTATTCTTTTAATATTTTTCTGTTTTTAAACAGTCATCATTGTAAAACATTTTTTTAAAACTCAATATGTATAGATTAATATGACATAGAAAAGTTATTTTTAAATCCAAGTTTCTCTTAATAACAAAAATTTAATAATTTTCATTGTAGAATTCCAATCATTATCCCTAACTAAAAAATGGCCTGTGCTATATTCATATACTAAGTATATAATTATGATCTTGATATGCTATTTGGCCATTTGATATCTTATTCCTGTCACACATACAAATGTTTAATTGTAAATTTTAGTATATGTGGGTTGTATGTTATGTGGTTCAAAGAATCGAATTTATAATTTGCTGTTTTATGAACAATTTTTGCCATGGAGTAATTAATAGCAGTAAAATACAGCGAACCTAATGCAATTTTTAATGTTTCCGTATGATTTTCTTCTGGGGAAGAAAAGTGGCATTCAATACCGATACTTGTTTGTTTATACTGCCAAAAATTTCATAGTTTTTTTCGGAAGTGGTTTGTTTTAGGATGTAATGCAATGATTTAGATATTCTTGTTATAAATAAGATCATTTATAAAATCATGAGGCTTAACTGAAACTCAGTTTTTAATATGTAAGTATAACTTTTGATACCTTTCTCTCCTGTTTCTGTGCACAGCTGCAGTCTAGCTTCCACTACAGAAATACTGAAAAGTCTGAGATTGATTGTTTTTGTCAACTTTCACTAGTTGATTGTTTCTGTCAACTTTCACCTAGCATCTCATATTCTGATTAACAGAAACTTGGTCTCATTAATTAAGTTCATATATTGCTGTTATTGGAAATACTTGTCATATTTTTGTATTGCTTCAGTCTTTTGTTCTTTAGCATAGTTCTTTCTTTTTAACTGGATGTCTTGAATTTTTATATAAAATATTTGTCTTGAATTTTTATATAAAAACCATTGACACAAAATCTTCCACACAGTTTTTTGCAGTATTTCGAACATCTAGTCAATTGACAGGATGAACGTCTGGACAACAATGCTACAAAATGTATGGAATATGCTTGATTATCATCGGGGCATTTGTCTTGTCACAAAGGGGCACATACTGAATATTTGTAGAGGGTGCATAAACTTTGCTTATGGTTCTTTTCATATACCTTTTATGTGTGTACATGAAATACTTTTGAAAATATACTTTCAAAACGAATGAATCATTTATTCTAGCCCTGTATTCAATGTATTAAGAAATTCATTGTAAATCAGAATTTTTTCATTTTACTTACATATATTGCAGTTAGGAATATTTTGATACCATCTGAATAAATTATTAAAATATTTCAGAAATAAAGTGTAATCAAATTTAACCAAAGAACAAATTTATTTTTTCTTTTTTGTTTTAAATGAGTTTTCATGTCAAGTATTCACATCATTAATATAAAAACAGTGTATCTCTCTGTATTTATATGCTACTAATGAAATTCCTAAATTATATACATATTTTATAATACTTTTGCAGACATATTATGGATTTGATGTAAACCAGTCTGAAGATCCTATAACTAAGCAAGCTTTGAAAGTTATGATAAAAACTCTGGGGCAGATGCCAAAGCAGTTATTTTATAATCCTCATCCCATGGTTTCATTATCTCTTTCATGCCTTGGTTTAATGGACGAGAAATCTTCTACTATGGTTAGTGTAATGTAACTGAGTAGTGTAGTTTTCTCCTCTATCTAAAGAAAGAATTTTTTCCTTTTATGTTTTAACATTAAAATTAAATTTATGGATAAAATTATTTAATTTATTTTAAAATTCTTAAAATTTCAATCCAACTCTTATATATATATTTTTCTTGAGGTAAAATTCAAAATAATGCATGTGTTATGATAGTGATTAAAGAAAGTTATTTCAGTTGAGTAACTGAAATATGTTTCCTTACTTTGTTTGCAGTTTACTATTATTATTATTTTAGTTTCTCTGTCATCCTTAAAAAATTTTAAATGAATTGTAAGAAAATTAATTTAGTGCATAATGTAATTGAATAAAATAGCTGAAATAGTTTCCTTATCTTCTAGGCAGTTTTATTATTAATATTTTACATTCTGTGTTGAATTTTTTAAGTGAATTGTGATAAAATGAAGCTTGTGCATAATCTTTCAGGAAGTAATAGACACAGTTACTGGACTGCGTTGGGGAAGTTATGTTGGATCACCATCAACAGGAATTCCAAGTCTTGTGTGGTGTCGAAAACAGAATGTTGTCCTTGGAAGTTTTCTTCCTCTTCTTACTAATTATGTTTTTGGATTAGGAGAAAATATTTGCCTTCTCCTTAATCACAAAAAAGACAGCAGTAATATTTATTTTTAGTAACATTTCCATATTTGTATTCTTATATTTTATTTGTGCATGATTTTTAAATATCCTTATAATAATGTTTCTCAGTCGCATTATTTATTTGTGTTAATTATTAGTTTAATTGCAGTGTCTAGTTTTCTTGCTATGTAATATTTGTAACGTATTTGTAGAATATTTATAATGTATTTGTAGGATATTTGAAGTACTATTTACATCTAATCTGAATAATTTTTAAGAATATTTGTTCTCATGTTATTGTTACAGTAGTGTATGAAATATGTGAATTTTTTTCATATGGTTTCACATAAACCTGAATGAAAGTGTCTATGTTTTGTACTTTTGCTAAATGTGTACATAAGCTATTTCTGAAATATATGGTGTTTCAAATTAAAGTATCTGCATTCAGTCTCTTTTAACATGATAATCTTTGAATCAAATGTCATGAAACTTAGTATGCATATGTTTCAGACAATGGGAAAGAAATTCTTATAATGAAAAATAAAATTAGTTCAAAAATTGACTAATAAAGATTAATGCATTTTATAACGAAGTGGAAATAAAATTACATATTGTATAAGCCTTGAGGGATAAGAACAACAATAAGAAAAGTCCAAAGCCATATAGTTCAGTTACAGAGTAAATGTTGCTAATATTTTGCCTCAATATACTTTACTTGTACTGGTTTTTCCTAAAACTGATGAAGATGCAACATACTGAGTCTTCTTGATTACAGGCTAAAGACTGTAGATATGCCTGCAAACTGTATGTGGAGTATAAAGGATTATTCAGAAGTTTGAAGAGTCTGGTAGTCACACAATTCAAGCAGGAAGAAGATGTAAGATTTCGAAAATGTTGGAAGAGATTATAACAGCTTATATTGAGGGCTTCATTGAAAGTACTCAAAGTTTGTGAATGCTTAGGCAATTTCAACAAAATTTAAATATGCTAGTTTTGGGGGAGAGTTATACAAAGCACGTTTAGATACTATCCTTATAATTGAGACACTAACGAGCATTTCCTGTGGTAGAAAAAGAAGTTTAGAAAGATTTTCCATTGACAATCTTGGCATATGTAGATGCTGATAAAGATGGATCTTAGAGCAATGAATTGCATTTTTATTTTTGCAGAACTGTGAGTGTGCAAAGTTGATGCATCTGGCTTCAAATAATCCACATCTGTTTTACAAAGATATTTCAATCTAAAAAAATTACAGGTGGGCTCTACATCCAGTATTCTGATCATGTTTCCCTTCAAAGAAATTTTCTAGAAGAGCTTATGTCTTCCATAGCAAACATAAAAGAAGAAAATGTTTCCTTATTTTGTTATGCTACAGCCTCATCAAAGAACCCCAGAAGGGTTCTTCAATCACAGCAGTCATATCTTTCAATTCATGAATTTCGTGCAAGATGTAAGTTCTCCTCTCCCACAGTGGCTTCTCAGTTAAGCAATAACTGCAGCAACCTTAGAGGCAAGCTTTATCATTCTTTTATCACATGACCATTACATTCACCTCTTCTAAAAGTTGTGTGAATCATATTATACTTCAGTCATATTTCAATATAAATAAATATTTTTTCTTCATGGCATTATCCTCTCTCCATCAGTAAATTTTTGAGTTATTTATGTGTTTGCTCGTATCAGACTGTGTCTATTCATGTTGTGTGAAACATTTTTCAGTTTCATTTTTTGACCATCTTATTCATAATCACTTGCTTGTGAAATCACTTCCTTAATATTTGCAGATTTTGTACAACTAAAGCCATTAAGTATTCTTCCAACACAATTTGCATATAGATTAGGAACTGAGTTATATATGTAAATAAACTAATTTTATTTTTAAGAAATTTTTTAATGGGAAAGTATGAAACAAATGTTGTAGTCTGTAGACTTAATAGGCAAAATGCAAATAAGGAAAATGCTTGCTGTGCTGTAGACCTCTATCTTACACAAATGTTGTGAAAATAATAAAATGCACTGAATATTGTTAATTTATATTTATTTTTACTTCCTTGTATGAAGTATAATATTGTAACCGCGAAAAATTTCAAGTATCATACTTCAAGAGAAATATCCATTTTGACTATTACTGAATTCATTTTGGATGACTTTTTTATGCTATGTCTGAACACATGGACAAAATAAGACTTTTTTTTTTCCAAAACAGATTGTAAAATGACTGGATTCAGACTTTTTTTTCGACTACATCTGTACATACATATGTATGTGTGTTGCATGACTCAAAAACAATTAGCCATAGAACCTTAAAATTTTATATATGGGACACTGCTATAACATCTAATTGTGCACCTCCTTTTTTATTGCAATCAGTAGAACCAAACGTATATGTACTGAGTATCTTGAAAATGTAGCAACAAACTTTTAGGAGAGGTAGGGCACATCATGAAGATTAAAAATTACAAAGCAACGAAAGGACCTGAAACGTCATCGTATGCCACTAGCTGGTGTTCTAAACAAGTGTTGAAGGGGAAAGTGAGGATTTCCTCATTCAAACTGTAGCCAACATATGAAGAGCATGCAACGGTGTGTAACGGTGAGCTTGCATACATGCTGTTGGTGTATGGAATAGCTGAGGTCAGTGGGCAAGCCTCTGAATTTATTGCGAATGCTTCCTGTATAGACATCAACCGCACTACACTGTATTTGCACATCTACATCGAAATTTGTATGAGTGCGGGTCATTAAGAAGTAGTAGGAATAGCAAGGGCAGGTCATGATTGTCTTGTTTGGTTATATGGAAGAAAGTATATTGAAGGCCATGACTACTAATCCCAGCAGCAGCATATGGCCAATGCCTCTGCCTTAAGAGTGTCTCATTGCATTGTACAGGGTGTTTTGAATGGTGAGTCCTTACTCACCTTTTATCTCCAAAAAGATTTAGTACTGCTCCCTGATGATCATCCTGCATGTGTGCATTTCACACAGTGGTATCTGCAACAAAGTTTCCGGGATGCGGTTTCCCCAGCTTATGTGTTGTTCACCGATGAGACCGCATTGAATACGAGTGGCACATTCAATCACACTGTGCATTTGTGGACTCGAGAGAACCTTCAGTGTGTGTGGTACCACACATTGCTTCACAGTAAATGTACGGGGCAGGTTTGGTTGGTGACTGCTAGTGAGGCTGTGCCTTTCACCACCCTGCATGACTGCTGTGAATGTCAGTTGTGGCTTACTTGACAGTATTACAGCAAATGTGAGACTCAACATTTGTTTGTAACATGATCGGGTCCCTGTTCATTTTGGACTGGCTGTTCGTAGGCATCTGAACAGGTCATTCCCATATCAGTGGATTGGGTGTCTGGGATTGTTTTTCTGGACTCCATGCTCCATCTGATTTATCAAGCCTTGATTCTTTTCTGCGGGGAACCCTCAATGCTATTGCGTATCATGATCCTGTGGAGTTTGAAATGGATCTCATGGCAAGACTTGTCTATGCTGCTGCTGCAATCAAAGAAACTCTTGGTGTGTTTGACTGTGTCTGGCAATCAAAGTCCTGTCTGTGTCAAACATGTTTGGCATTTGATGGTGCAAACGTCAAACATCTGTTATAGCATTAGAGCTGTATCTATGCCTGCCATTCACCATTTATAATCATGATGCCCAATAAATGTTTCAAATCAACACTTGTGTCCTTTCTGATCTGCTTATGCTACCACTTAGCCTGATGTTTCCTGTCATGGGTTGCTATACAATTCTCAATCCTTATGATGTGTTTTATGTCCCCTAAAAGTTTTGTTACTGTGTTTTTGAGACAATATACCCTCCCCATACCTGGCTTAAAAGTCCTTACTTAACCTTTATTTTTGCAATGGTTGGTCGTAGTCATATCTTTCAATTACAGGAGTGTTTTTAAATGATAAAAATATTCATGTTTTGATAATTTCAAATTCTTTTAATTTAAATTTTTGACAAATAATGGAATCTAACTTTTAATGGGGTCTCTGGTTCTTATACCATATCACTCATTATGGATATTAATAAAATTAGAAGACATTTGACTCCCATACAACAAAATTCATTAAGATGTTTAATTTCAAAATTTGCAGTTCTTGATGTCATTTTTCAACCTGCCTGGAGGGATCAGTTAATTAAGTTAGAATAATTAGAGGAAATAAGTTTAAATGAAGTGCAGCAAAAAATTTGTATAATTAAATAGGCTATGCAAGGAAGTCATGATGTCCATATCAAATTCTTTTTAACTGTTTCAATGAAATTGAATTTATCAGTATGCAGACTTCAATAAGATTTGAATTATTCTGTGTAATACTCAAATTTGTATATACATTAATGCATTTTGTATTTCCATTTTTAAAGAGTTTTAGAAAATTTTGCAGATCTTTATTTTATTTGCTTTTTAACATGTATCTTTTTTAATGTTTTCGATTTGATGATTATGTATAAAAAAATGAAAAAAAACTTGAAGTATTCTTTTTAATAAATTTTAATAATCTAACAGGTTCCAATATTTTGAGTGCAACTTATATAATGTCAGCTGCTTTAGTTAGTTGGGGTCATACAGATGGCATTGTCAGAATAAAGCTTTGTAGAGACCAGCCAGCAATACCTCTACTGAAAGGAAGTGTTATAGATCCGGTGTGTTATTTAAATTCATCATATGCTAAAAAATTAATTATATTCCCACTCTCATATGTGGAGCTCGTACAAAAGTTGTTTTAATTTTGTGCTTTTTTTTATATAAATTTACATGTCATACATTTCAATTAAAAATTGTTTAATAGAATAGTAAAGTCCTTGTTCTTTGTTCAGATATGCTAAAAAGGAAATTTAACTTTAGTATAAAGTATTATTGATGATGTTTTTACTCAAAAGGCTTTTGCACTAAAATTAATTTGTTCTAAAGCTTGCTTCTTTTTAATATGATCAAGATTTGAAAATCTTGAATTTCACCAGAGAAGCATTTACATTAAAATGCAAATCTACTTTTGAATTATAGCCAATATAATTTTGAATTATTTTATTAATACTTCAGAATTTTCCAAAACTGTCACAAAAATAAGTTTAAAAATATACTTATTAATTCATGTTTATTATTCATGTTTAAGTTTTTTAAAAAATATATGTGTAGCATAGGTGCACAGCCTAGGTGGATACATTGGTTTGGTGAGCAAATGAAGTACTGTAAAAGAATTTTTCTGAGAAATTAAAAAATATAGATTTTTTACTTGCATATATATTTTTTTACACTGTTGGCCATTAAAATTGCTATGCCAGGGAAGGAAAGCAAATAGCAGAATCTTAGTTGTTGCACATATGCTGTGAGTTATGTACATAATGTAGTTGGAGAAAAACATGATTAAATTTGCAGGTGGTTGGGGGTAGACAAACACTCATAATTCAATACACAGAACTGCCACTTCTGGTGCAGCAACAAGGGCTGTAATCTGATGTGGATTTGGGTCAAATTAAATTGGATAATAGATATGGGTAATTCATTCTATGTGGCTTCAATTCTTTGTTAGAGTTAATGAATTCATAGTGGCTGGTGAGTGGTTGTGTACCAGTTTCTAGACAACCTTTAAACAGATGTTCTCAGTGAGTGAGTGATCTGGAGACTGTGCTGCAAAGCAACCCTCTGTTATTGAGGAAGAATAGGATAGCTCAGGTCATGTATTATCTTATTATTGTAAGATGCCATATTGCAGGGACTGAACATAGCATGATGTGTTAAGCCACAGACATATCAAACATAACAGTAGCAGTTCACATCACGGACTGTGCAAACAAGAAATGACCCAGTGACATCCCATACTAGCTGACCAGGTGCTGCTCCCGTAAAACAATGACAAATAAAAGCTGGCACCATTCATTTTCAGTGTCTCCTTACACCAATATGTCCATTAGGATGCTGTATGTATTATTGGGATTCATTTAAAATGATGTGTTGCCACTCCTGTTTCCAGTGTCATCATTCATTGCACCTTTGTAGGCACATTTGTCTTTGCTGCAGCATCAAGGAAAGCTTTAACATTGGTCACCATGAATCTTCATCACACTGTGTGGGCACTTGTCATTCTGCAAGCTAGGCAACTTCTTGACTTGGTATGTAGAATGCCTGTATGATCCTGCGTGACATTTAGTATTACTCACTTGGACCCTTAATTCCATATTCTCTTGATAGTCATGAGATCTTGACAAATGTGAGCAGCAGTATCACAGAACAATTAACTGCAGCCTCAACAGGTCACGATTTTGCCGTAGTCAAATTCTAGTATGTGCTGGTAAGAGTTTACCTTCTTACTTGACGCATAACATGACCTTTACATGTCAAATAGGATTTCCAAATGAGAAACCTGCTGTACAATCTTCCCATGTGTACACAGTGTTGATGGCACTACTCATACCTGCATTGTGCACATGTATCAAAATGTTAATCATATGCATATCTTAGCATCTCATTTGCATATTTGTAATATGTCTCATGGAAATCTGACTTTTGTTGCATGCTGCCTTCATGATATAGTAACATTAATGGCCAGTAGTGTACTTCATAATTTTGAAAAGCCATCACAAAAATAAATATGAAAGCATGCTTATAAATAAAAAATTATATAGAAATCTAAAAATATTTTTTAAAGTTTAATTTATGCTGGGTGATTAAAATTAATTAGAAAAGTAAAAATTCAGTAATTTGAATAATGTAGATAGTAGCATGATGCGGTTTTCACAAAAATGGATGGAAAGACATTAGGATTTTTTTTAATAATAAAGCATTTATAATTACATTTAAGAATAATTACATTTTTCAATAACAGTTTGGTGCTATAGTTGTGTCAGAAATTTGTACAGTGTCACAGCACAGTTTGGAATGCATCTAGGATTAAATTGTTCACTGTGATGGACATAATTCATGAGAATAGCTGTTGGGTGTGGTTCAACACTCTGCGCACACACACACTTAGGAGGATTTAGCAGTAATTCCTATCACATAATGACAAATAACTTTTCAAATGACTACTTGTATATGCCTGTGACCGTCAAATAGCCCCATAATCAAAAGTCACAATATTTGAGGTCTGGAGACCTTGGTAGCCATCCATGTGAGAAAGAGTGACTGAGGACAGAGTTATTGTGAAATTTTGATTCCAGCAAGTGCCTGAGCCCTTGGTGACTATTTGTCCAGAAAAGAACAACTGAGGACAGAGCCATTATCAAATGTTCAATTGCTGCAGGTACCAAGCAGGACTTGTGTGTAGGTGCTGCATCTTGCATGAATGTTAAACTCAAGAGCACTTGTCTGACAGAGAATGATGCTATCTCTGTGCAGCAGTGCACATAATGCTCAGCTGTGATAGAAAAAAAGTTCAAAATGTATCATGCTGTACTTCCTCAAAGAAGCCAATAATGAGGGAACTGCACTGCATTGGCATCTTTGGATAAAGGAAGGGGATTTCTGAAGTCATGTGCAATTTCTCTTTTATTCAGATGTAGCATTTCTGTTGTTTTATACTTGGCAGCAGGTCCAATTCTTTTTCTTTAAGAATTTCTTTCTATTAAGCAAAACGTGCACCTCATCCATCTGCAGAACATTTGACAGCTAGCCCAGATTATTTTCCATTTGCTGAAAAGCCCAATTTACAAATTTATGATGTGTCTCTCAGTTTCAATTCTTACACAAATAGGATTTTGTGGGGATACATCTTGAGAATGATCTTGAAGGACCATCACACAGACCTATAAAAAATGCTAGTTCTGTGTGTCTACTACAGTATCATCTGTTAGTGAAAAAATGTTAATGCTTTAAAAGTTTTTTTTAATTGAAACAAATACCCATCCTCTGCATTCATGTTGTTTTTTATACTTGATGAATTATTGGGATTTTATTTTTTCTGTAACTTTCAGATCACCTAGTTCATTAGGTACATGATATTTAAGTCAATAGTTGTGTAGCATTTACTAGATGTTTAAAATAAATTTATAGTTAATTTTTTGTGCATAAATTGATCTCAGGATGTGAATTTTTTCTTATTATTTTAGGTGTGTCTTTGTGCTTCTGTACCAGATTGTAAGGAATTATTTGTAGCTCATTCATCAGGAATAATATATGTGTACACTTTAAACTTGGACCCGTCAAAGGTATATTTCCTTTCTTATAAAATGAGTTTTAAACATTTATGCTAAAATGTTGTATTTTGGACAACAACATTAGAATAAAAATAAGTTTGCCAAAATAATAATTTAAAAAATATATATAATCTTGTGCATTTTTAATGGGTATTAGTGTATATATATTATATGTGTATGCATGCATGTTTCCTAAAGTAAAAAAAATCATTAATTTTGTATGTATATGTTGGAAACTAAATATTTACATTTCCCCATCTGATATGTGAGTGACAGTAAAAACATAATTATGTTTCACTTAAGTTTTATTGGCAGCAGGTCCAGTTCTTTTTCTTTTCATTCAAAAATATAAGAATGATGCTTTTCATTTTTGGTTAGATCTGTGTGATTCATGTTTATTGAGAGCAAGAGAGTTATGTTATTTTTATATTAATTTCCGTAGAGAAATTATGTTAGAAAAATATTAGAAACTTTTTTGCAGAATAATGTGATTTTATGGAAGTTTTTAGAAACGTTATATATTTGTCTGAGGAGATGAAAATGATTCCCATTTGTGATTGAAGAGGCTATTTTATGTTAATCTTTTACATGTAATAAACTTTTAGCTCTTTAAATGAATAAAATTAGATAACACAATGACTTCAGAAAAAGAACACTATACATTTATTTTTCATCAAAGCGAATAATCTACCGTTTGTTACTGGGCAACAATTCTATGTTGCCATCTTGCGAAAATTAAAAACTTACAGGAATTAAAGATAAGATGAAGGGGTAACATAGAGGATGCTACACACTCCCTTTCCAGTGAAAACAATTAGGAGACATAATCAGCGAAATCCCCCCCCGAGGTTCACACTGTGTGTGTAAATCTGGATAATCCATGTGCCTGTGGCTTTCAAGAGGCTGCTGATCATTATCTTTTATGGTAAAAGATGATTTCAGTCTATCAATTGACATTTTGACAGTTCCTTTAATTTCGGTGTCAAAGTTTGACAACATAAGGCCCAAGATAAACTGGTTGCAAAGATGAAGTGGCCGCATTATTGTAGACGAAAACATGTAAGCAATTCAAAAGGTGTTTTGAAATGAATACTGTTGTATTGCCATGGGTAGTCATTGCACAAGGTTTCATGTTACGGATAATACTTTGTAGCCTTTGCAGGAACTCTGAGTGTGTGGCATTAGGGATCGTGGTGACGAATTCTCCAGGTAAGCAGAGGGGACTTCTGTAAAGGAGCTTGCATGAAGAGTATTCTATGTCTTCACACCGTAATCCAAGAAGAACCAAAGATAAAGCGTCTACCCAAGATTAGCTTTATTGTAAATGACATTTCAAGATTGCCTTTATAATCCTGTGTTGTTGTTCAATTAATTCATTCAATTGTGGATGTATGGTGCTGTTCTGGATTTTTGAAAACCGAGTTATTTGCTCAAAGATGAGAAGAGTTGACTTTCAAACTGACGTCCTTGATCAGATGCAATACGCTGTGGTATTTCAAAACAAGAAATCCAGGTTGAGATCATGCCTGTTGCAACTGTTTCTGCTGGATTGATCCGCCATAGGAAGGGCTGCTTCAACCCATCTTGAAAAACAATAAATTGTCATTAGTAAGTATCTGAAACCTTGACATGAAGGCAAGGGTCCAACAATATCAATGTGAATGTGTTGAAAACGTTCATGTGGAACCTTGAAGTCCATAAGAGTTGACTTTTTCCCTACACTATAACTGATACTCTTTATTGATATTTGGCCATATGAATGTTTTTGTGATTAATTTTCTTATGCTTCTAATCCCTGTATGAGGTAGAGTATGAATAGAAATGTTTGTTGGCAAAAGTTTGAGGGTATATATGGGTGGTTACTGTTGGTGGAGACATCACAATAAATCGATTTGTCAGTACTTAGAATGGGAATCTGAACCATTCTCAGCCTTAGGTTGTTTATAAAAATTGTTAACTCTTTATCATCTTGAAATTCTCCTATAGTTGCATAATCAATTAAAGTTGGTGTGGAAATGGTATTAATTCTGGGAAGAGCATCTTCAAAAACGTTTTATCTCCCTTGATGAAATGAATATTTATTGAAAATTGACCAATATAACTTAATTGTCTTGCTTGTCTCAGAGAGGCTTTGTCTAAATTTTGTTGAAAAGTGAAGGTGATAGATTTGTAGTCCATATAAATGTTGAAACACCTTCCCTCTAATATGTACCTAAAATTGTTTGCTCTTTATTGCAGTGTAGATGAACAAGAGCTCTCGATCATATGCGCTGTACTTTCTCTGTGTGTCAGTTAACCCATTTGGGACCAGCGTCGCATATATGTGACACAATAATTCCCCTCTTACCAGCCCAGCATCAGGTATATGCGAAGAGCTCCGATTGATCTCTTCAGCCCTGCATCGCATATATATAACATGAAAAGAGTGTTTTTTTTTTTTTTTATGCCAGTAGATGGTGCTAAATGGTAACGGTTTTCACATCAGTTATGTCATGTGGCTTTTGCTTCATGTATGAGCATCATTTTCTGTTCTGTGCTTCTAGTTTTGATAGATTTATTGGTGTAAACAAATGGGAATCACAACTCTTTAAGTTAAAGGGACACCAGCGTGTTTATTTTGTTAGGAATTTTTTTGGGGGGTCTTCATTTTTATTCTTTGCGTTTTTCATTATTATAATGGGGAAGAAATGCATCCAGATTTTCTTTTCCTTTTTTTGGGGGGGGGGGTAGGAGAATTTGGGAAAACCCATCTAGCTGACTACAGCAGGTGTAACGTTGCCGAACTTCCATGATGGAAAAACTCAGAACACTTGCCCTTTTTTACATTTATTTTAAAACTTTACATAGACATTCTTGATTAATTGAAAAGTAACTTTACTGCATTGTTACGGAAGGGGAAAGATATTAGCTTTCCTGATGCGTGATGCATATTACTGGCTTGGCATACACTTGGCGAAAGATGCTGTAGTTGTCCTGTGTGTCGATTCTTGTTTTGAATTATTCCACATGCAGCAGAATTATTAAAATGGAATTAAATTACCTACAGATAATGGTCGCTTAATTTTCTTTTACATTTTGTATTTGTAATTTTGTTTTCATGTGTATAATATTTTCCATGCTTATAGTTATAATTTTAGTATGTCGCATGTTTCATTTATTTCTATTAATGTGATATTCTTTATATTAATGCATATTAATAATTAGTATATTGCATATGTAACTTCAAAAATTGAAGTCATTATATTAAAATGCTGATTTTATATGAATTTTTTGTAAAAGAAAACTTAACTGTTGAAAATGCACAAGCCAGTGATGGCGCTCTATTTCAGGGGGTTCAGTTCCATGGCTGCTCTTTGTTCTCTGCGTGTTGGTCCTTGAGGTAACCCCTCAAGCATGAGAAGAAACTTAATGAACATATCTCTCCCTGGTCAATTTGATGAATGACAGCCCCGATAGCTGTATCTGAAGCATGGTATGTGAGAGGTATACAAGGTAACCAAAAAAGTTCTTGCCATTTTTGATATGACAAAAGAAGAGTGAACCCCAACAAAAAAATAGTCGCCAAACCTGGCGATGAAGTGATTAGGATGGAAGTCCAGACATTGACCAAGATTATAAAAGTGCTTTGCATCGGTACTTCAAACATTAAGTCACACACGACTGATTGAAATGGATGCGTCAAAGGCGCTCATTCAGAGTTGTTTGTTGTATGATTTTAAAGTGAATTTGTCAGCAGCAGCATCAAGTCGCCTAATTTACCAGGCTTTTGGGGATGGTGGCGTTAATGAACGAACCACTAGGCAATGGTTCCAGAAGTTCAGGTCAGGGGATATGTCTCTTAGTGCACCATGCTGTGATCGGCCACAAGCTCTGGATGATGAGGCCCTGAGAGCAGCCATAAAGAGTGACAGTAGCCAAACATGTGGTGAGCTTTCTGCAGACTTCCAGGATCTGATGAAATGATCAGACTCCATTTGCACCACATAGGAAAGGCATACAATCTGAACAAGTGGGTATCCCACTCACTGTCCAATGCAAATAAGCAACAGCGTGTCGCTGCCTGTTTGTCATTGCTTAGTCAGCACCACAATGCATCCATATTTGGTCGAGTACTCAACAACGATTAAAAGTAGGTCCAGTATGATACACTCAGGCATTCCAGACATTGGTTGTCACCACGAGACCTTCTATGAGACCTTCTCTGCATCCACTCATCATGATCTGTATCTGATGGACTAATCGCCAAGTGGCGCACTACGAACTCCTGCCAGAGTCTAAACCATCACGGCAGGCCTGTACTTGTAGCAGTTGGAACATGGGCATCAGACACTGATGCATAAAGAGCCAGCATTGGCCAATCATAAGGGCCTCCTCCATGACAATGCGGGGCCACATGTGGCTGAGGAGGCCAGGGACACCATCCAGTGCCTGGGCTGGGAGACCATACCCCATTCACCATACTCGCCAGACCTTGCGCCAACAGACTACCACCTTTTCCATTCTCTGGACAACCATCTTCACAGGAAATCCTTCAAAAACTGGCCAGACCTTGAAAAGGCCGTCACGGACTTCTTTGTGTCTAGGACTCCTGAGTTTTACCGCGATCGCGTTGCACAGCTAGCCACTCGTTGCCAAAAGACACTGGATGCCGATGGTTATTACTTTGAGGATAAGTACTGATTATTATTTGTTTTATGACTTTTTCTTTCTGACTTTCCAAAACGGTAAGAATGTTTTTGGTTATCTTGTAGTAACTTCATTTGAAGAATGAACCATCATAGTAGCATGACAAAGCACATTTTTGAGGTTTTTGAGTGCATTGCGAGAATCTTCAGTATTTGCGAGATTTGGTATTTTACTATTTTTTGCATTTTACACTGAGTAAGAATAAAGGTTGATGAAGCTTGGCACACTTTGGGTGAAGTGATGATAAAAATTTATCATTCCTAAGAACCTGTGTAAGCTAATGGGTGGTGTGGATTCAGGTATGTTTTGTATGGCATTAACTTTCGTCGGAAGAGGTCTTATTCCTTCAGTTGTGATTTCATACCCCAAATAATTAAGTTTAGAAGTGCCAAAAATACATTTTGTAACATTGATGCATAAACCATAGTCGTTTAATCTTTGAAAAACTGTGTGCTTACGGTGTGACTCTTCATCATTAGTATGGCAGAATGTAAAGTCTAATCCTGATAGTACCATATTCATGAATCACTGAAATGTCTGTGCCACATTGCATAAACCAAATGTCATAATTGGGAATTCAAAGAACCCAAAAGAAGTTATAATGGCTGTTTTTGGAATCTCGCTTTTGTGCATTGGAATTTGTTGATAAGCTCTAATTAAATCAATGGGTGAAAAAATCTTCTTTTCATCTGGAATATAGCCACAATCAATGAGGAATGGTAGAGAATGTCAATTAGGAGTGATGATATTATTAAGAGCCCTGTAATGCCCATATGGCCTCCAATCACCTGATTTCTTTAGGATGAGATGTAGAGGACTGGCCCAACATTTTTGAAAGCCTGCAAAGATCTTGTTGTAACATAAACTCAAATTCAGCTTTTGCTGCTTTTAATTTTTTTGGCTGAGTATTCTGACTCTAGTCGTAACAGGAGCCACCTTAGTTTCAATGAAATATTCAATGTTGTGACTTTAGATTTTATTATTGACGAGTGTTAGCTGCAAAAGATCTGGAAATTGTTTGAGGATTACTTCGTACTGATTCCGTACTGCATGAACCATTGGTGAAGTGACACCATAGGAGGGGTCACCAATAGAGGACAATGAAGTGATGCCATCAATTAATTAATGATTTTTGCTGTCAACCCAAAGGTAAAAGTGAGACAAAATGTCAGTGCCTATTATTGGTTTATTAACATCAGCTATCACAAAAGACCAATAAAATGCTTTTCTCAGTCCCAAATCCAATTTTAGCAACTTTTGCTCGTAAGTCTTAATTTTGGTTCCATTTGCAGCGAAGAGTTTCAGCTTTGCTACTGTTCTTTTTTCTTTCAATAATGGTGGTATCACGGAAATTTTGGCCCCAGTATCGATCAAGATTTGGGTGGCGATCTCCTTGTCGTGAACAAAAAGACGACACATCTCTACCCCTTTGCCCTCTGTCGTCTGTGAGAGTCGGGGATTTAGTTTTCCTGCAGGTAAACGTTAGTTTTATTAAGCCAATTGCAGTCGCATTTGAAAGCCTTATCACCAAACCTTGTGATAATAATATAAACTTTCATTTCTGCTACTATGCCTATTAATAGAATTACTACCACAGTGGGATCTGAACTGTTGACGTCTAGAATAATGTTTTTATTCCGTTTGTTAACTTGTAGGGATAACTCTGAAATCTGCTTTTGTAGTTTAACTAAAACATCTCTAGAGCAAGCTGCAGCGGCATTCTAATGTGATGTGGATTTTATATCCCACATTTTATTGGCCATTGTCGCTAATTTGGCTGAATCATTGCCGCTGATGGATAAAATGCTCGAGACTGCCGTGGGTAACCTTTGAAACCAGAGAATTTTAAGAAAAGCTTCATCTAACTTATCTGAAGTAAATTCTTCATCTCACATAACAACTGTGAAGGTTTCCTATCACCCTATTCCCACATTAGTTAATGATTTTTGGGTGTTTTGCTTTTCAGTTTTGGTGAAGATGGAAATTAGTCTGTCTTTAATAGCCACGCATTTGTTGTCCCTTGGGGGATTGGTCAGAATGTCCAACACTTGTGATAATATTTCAGCATCAATGGATCTCATGAAATAATCATATTTTGTTTTATCTATCGTAATTGCAGCATTTCGAAATTGAGCTTCTAATTGAAGAAACCATATCTTTGGATCCGGTTTTCAAAACATTGGGACTTAATGCTAACTGGTAATGTTTAATGTTCATCCAATTTTAACTTAGGATCATTAGGTGGGATAGAATAAATGATAGATTTGTTGATTCGAAATGTTTGGGAGATGCTACAGTTAGATTTGTAAGATGCTCCATCATTTGGTAAAGAAGTTCAGCTGTTTCTCCTCTGAGTTTTATTTTAAATTTAATTTGCAGCTAAAGTGTCTAGAAAACAAAAAGTGGTCTTCCTGAAACATACAACTAAAATTTTAAGAAAATTTGACAAGAATATAAAATTTATGGGAACATAATTTAGGGGGGGGAACGAATATTCTTGTATCAGTGTTAAAAACAAATATTTCTGGAAGAAGGAAATTAGAAGACAGAACAACTTTTTGTAGAAAATCTACTTCAAAGAAGTTCCATGTTCAAGGCAAAATATCCAGACATTCAAACCATATTTTGATAAAGTTTTTCACTCAGTGCAGTGGCATCAAGTATTCCAATAAACAGTTCTATGGTAACGAAAATACACAAGAAATATCATCACATATGGAAGTGAAAAACAAATATTTTTTCACTGAACAGCTATATAAATTTAAATTATGTCGTAGAATGTTTTATCGTGTTATAGAACAAAGAGTTCAAAGAAGTCCCAGTGGAATTTGTTGAAAAATTATGAATTTATACAAACATGTATATCCATTAAACACGTTTTCAGTGTTGATGATACCTTTCATCTCATGCTTTCAAAATACCCAGCCTCTGAAGGCATTCAGTATCATTAAAAAAGTTGCTTCCTTATTTTACTCTGACCAAATACTGATGGGATGGAAAGCTCATACCTATACTAATATGAATGTGAGAATCCCAAAATGTTTTTAAAATGTTTGGGATATACAGCAAACAAAAGAAAGGTGGCTGATTTTTAATCTACTTGCAGAATTTCTGTAGAAAAACAACGAGGCATTGAGAAGAAAACTAATTTTTTGCGTAAAATTCAGTATTTTTTTAAATTTTAACTTAAAATTTTTTTAATCTTATGCTATTTGATTCTTGCAATTTAAAGAACAAATATTTTACAGAAATATGAAAATTTTTTTAAGAAACTAAAAGTAGGGCGATATAACTGTGTAAAGCAATGTATGCAACTCATCCCAAATTAAAATTCTGTTATATATCTTTCTTCTTTCTCATGTGTACATCTTTTCTGAAGGGCCTGTTGAAAGCCGTATTTAATTGTTTTTACTGTATTTTCTCCTTCAGTGTATGCAGTTTTCAAATACACTGTAGTTTGGGTCACAAAATATTCTTTCAAAATAAATGTAGTTCAAATAAATAAAATCAAACCTTGAAAATGTATATTAATAAATATACACTAGGTGACATTAAAAATGCAGTACCAAGAAGTGGCCAGAAAGCGATGAAACTCAGCAAACAGAGAGAGATAGCAATAAACAGTAAGTGATCTTTATTTCGAAGTGATGTACTTAATACAGAGTGAGAACAGCATCAGCTTAGAAGGTTGTAGAATCACCTTGGATGGCGATACACGAAGCAACTGATCTAGGTACAGAGTCAGTGAGACTGCGGATGGTGTGCTGAGGAATGGCTCTCTATTCCCTGACAACCATTTGCCACAGTTTATCTTCTGAATGTGGCAAAGTTCTGAAAATGGCATCCAATCACATCCAAAATGTGTTCAATTGGTGAGAGATTGGGAGAGAATCATTGCCAGAGAACACCTTGCAGAGCATGTTGGATGATGCAAGCAGTGTGTGGTCAAGCATTATCCTGCTGATAAAGGGCATTGAGCACTCCTTGAAAGTAGGCGATTGTCACTAATTGTAGCACATCATCCACATATCTTTGGGCCATCATAGTGCCCTGAATACGAACTAGAGGTGACCTGGAATCGTACACAATTGTGCCCGAAACCATGATGCCACGTTATTGCATGGTGGGGATGCCACGGGTGCAGGCCACTACCCACCAATGAATAGCAAATAGTTCTGGTCAGTATAGAAACATCCAGGGTATCTTAAACATGCTGCTGAATGGAGGTAGAACTGACTTGCAGATTTACCACCGTTTGCCGGCAGATTCGTCAATCCACGTGTGCTGACATCACATTCACTATCACTCAAATTTCTCCATAAGTTTCCCACCAAATTTTACAAAATTTGCTATTTAGGCATAATTTAGGTTTAGAATCAAAATGTGAAGAAAAATTAGCATGTCAGAAAAAATTTGATTTTGTATCAAAATCATATGTTAGAACAGTGCTATATAAATCTAATATATATCCTATAAGTAACACTTGATGCATCAGAAACGTTTATCAATGATAATAAAGATATATTAAAATCAAGCCATGATAGTAGTTACTTCTTTCTGCATCTGTTGTCATTGTTAACATCTGTGCCATGATTTGTCTTACTATGACATGTTTGATTTGTATTGATATGTGACATGATTTGTTTTACTGCTCTTTATATATATATATATATATATATAAAGAGCAGTAAAATTATAAAAAGTGATAAATATATAGGACACTTTTCATAATTTTATTACTCAAAAAGTTTAATATCTCAGTGAAGGTATCTTTTTAACGTTTGGATTTTGACAAAAACAGAATGACAGGATGTTTAAAAAAAAATGGATAAGAAAAGGAAAGTAACTTACTCTCTCCCCTATTCAAAGCTAATGTATCTTTTTAACGTTTGGATTTTGACAAAAACAGAATGACAGGATGTTTGAAAAAAAAAATGGATAAGAAAAGGAAAGTAACTTACTCTCTCCCCTATTCAAAGCTATCTCTCGTTACTAAGCAATTTACATTATAGGAGGGATTTTGTCGTTCAGAGGTGGTCATTTCAGTGAAAGATTAGAGGTCGATGCCTGCAAAGAGCGAAAGGAATCGGCAGGCTCCTAGAAGCCTCTATCCCCAATGGGTAAATTACCATCTGGGAAGCTTTAATTTTAGAATAAAATAGTTTGCAAATCCAAATGGAATTAATTTCAAGAAATGTTTCAGAAGTTTTACAGAAAATAGTTAATCTAAAGTTGATACAGCAAATTAGTTTCTGAAATTAATGCGCGAATGCTATTCAAATGCGAAAATATCTCCATGCTTTTTTATCTTTTTTCTAAAAGACCTACGTTTGAAATCTAGCAAAAGTGCTAAGATAACTTCCTGCTGGGATTTATGGCAATTAAGAGTTTAGAATAGGAAAGTAGTTCGTAAATCTCAAACATTGAAGTACTTTGTTCAGTTTTCCTAATATTGATAAATTCCTTCAATTAATAAAGCTGAGAGAAAACATAGTATGAATATATAAACATAAAGATGAATCATTGTTTATTTCCCAGAGGTCAGTTTTCCTGCATTAATAAATATTTTAATATTACTACAAATTACATTTAGCACTAATTAACACTGTGTTCCAACTTCTGCAGTAGTAGTAGTAGTAGAAGTAGTGTGCCGTTCAGCTACCTCCTGATCACGGGTATGAACCCACATATGATTTTCAGCTATCTCTACGGAGTATATCTACTAGCTGCTAAAAACTAAATAGATGTGGATCGGCACTTCAGTATTTGTAAATATTAATTTTGGAAATTGAAGTATACTAATCCAATTTTTAGAATGCAAGAGAAATTTTTAAAAAAGGCAGTTTGCTTCAAGTTTGTTTGTTTGTTTCAATGCAAAGTGTTGTTTGAATGAAATAAAGTGATAAAACTGATGCATAGCTGTATAAATCATTAGCATAAAAAAGCTTAATTTTGCATTCAAGATTATTTCAGAAATAAAATATTTTTTACTTATTAGTTAGATATCAAGCTTCAAGTGCCGCTGTATGCCGATGATTAGCTTGAAGCATGTTAAGCTTAGTTCCAGTGATTTGCAGTTAGTTGTAGTGTTGCAGGTGTGTGAATGCCTGTGTATGACCATAAGCCAGGATAGAAAGTAGTATACAGAACGTTGCGGTAACATTTATTTTTCCCTTATGGCCTCACAGTGATTAAATGGTTAAGGCCGTTGAATACTGGCAGTTTGACCCAGGCTCAAACCCAAACAAACGAACAATTCCTCGATGTTTGATTTTTGCGATTTTCTGTATGTGTAACATGACCCAGTTTCCCACAGAAGGGGCTGCATGAAGGCCTTTAGCTCTCGTGTGCTTTGCTGTATTTAAATAACCCTAACCCTCATACTGCGACATCTATCACACTAAATCGGTACATAAGATTTCGGAACAAGATTTTAAATAAGACTCCGGATCCCCACTGGTAGAACATCTGAAATCACTGAACACAGCTAGCTCGACACGGACTCAAATCCTGGCGAACGAACTGTTTGCATGGAAGTTTGCTTGGCATTTTTACAAGTGGAACGTGAATACAAGCCAGATCATCTTAGAATCCTTTTGGGCAGATAAACAAACGTGTGCTTCGCAGTAATCCGAATACATTAAATCCGTCTGTAGTTGACAGTTATAATTCTGTCTTTTTAAGGAAATATTAAGGTAAGAAACATGCAACTATCAAATTGCATGAGACAGCGAATATTTTAAAGCAATTAACATTTTAAGCAGCAAAACCTTTAAATGAACTCATGAACAACTGTAAGTTGCCGCCCAACTGGTACAGTGGTTAGTGTTGCTGACTGCCGTGCCGAAGGGCCCCGGGCTTGAATCCCGGAGAAGGCATGGATGTGTCAGTGCGGAATGAAGACACTCCAAATGGGCGGAAAACCTCTCGAGAGGTTGGTGGTAGGCCAATAACAAGTGAAAGCTAAACAGTCTAAAATTGGTATAAAACTTTATTGATTACGAAAGCAATCTAACAAAAATTCGTTGCCATCAGGCAATAAAAAATTCTACTTAAATATGCAGAGTTGAATTTTTATAGCATTTATTAAGTTACATTTGTGACTACGTATTCAATGTTTGGTTTTTCTAACCTTCCATTCATCAGAATGCTGATAAGAGCATTAAGTGTGGGAGAGGCAAAAAATGTTTTAATTAAGATAATTTTTACAAAATGACAGCAAATCTCATAAACGTGTATAAGATAAGTAATTCAAAATATGTGAAAATTCTTCTGATGACCTCTTTCAAACAGAATAATATGTAGGCATAGAAGTAATACATATTTACTTCACTCATGGCGTTTGTCGCTATGAACAGAACATCTTCAAAGATTTTTAAACTGCTTTCCTGATAAGCTATCAAGTTCAAAGTTTGTTAACATGTTGATTGTGGATGATTATACAGTACAATATGTTAAAACGAATTTAATAAAATTCCATTTACATTTTTTTAAATTTAATGTTGACACGAATTTTTGCATATATTATCATTTGCAGAACAGACTACAAATTTATCAAAACGTTAATGTTTGCACCAACATAAAATATTTTCTTAAATAAAATTTGTATAAAGTTTTTAACATAACTTCTGATTTCTAGCCGAATTATTGAATGTCAGAAAACGTTTCGATTCATATGAGAATTATTTGAGACATTTATTTGAAGTAAAAAAAATGATTATTCATTGTTGAAAAATGATTTTTTTAATTGAAAAACTTCATTGAAAATATGTTATTAAGACTAAAGAGATGAAAATTTTTAAAAAGTTTTATAAAATAGGATTTTATTCAAAACTGATAAATTTCTTAATAAGCCAAAAGCAAAAAAAAAAAAAAAACCGAACCATATGTCATCGTTTGGTATATTTTAATGGGAACAAGAGATTAATTAAGCTTCCTTGCATTAATCATGGCAATTTTATTCACGAATCATAAAAGTGTAGGCACTTAAGTAACGAAATCAAAGAGTCGAAACGCAATATTAAAAATATATCAAGGGCGCCATTTTTTTTATTATTATTCATGATACATATTTGTTAAGAATTTTTTAAAGAATATTATTTACTCTCTTATTCTTATTAATATATATAACAAATTACGATATTCTTCTGTTCTCGGGATCGGATTAAAAATATGTATGTATGTATGTATGCATGTATATATGGATGAATGTGTTTATGTATGCGTGTCGATATATATACAAATGTATGTATCTCTTTAGACTTATATGCACACAGACACATACACACGACATGCATACATACATTCTTGAATCCCTTCCGATAGCAGAATAGTATCAAAATTACTTTTCTTTTTTTTAATTTATTAATAATTTTATGAGTTAAAAATAAAAGCTTATTCTATAAAAAATCTTTATTTTTTTAATTTCTTAAACAACTTCTAAATTAAATCCTTAATTCCTCTTCTGTTAACTTTCTAAACTAGTAATAAATTTCTTGTTTCTTTAGAATCAGTGTAAGGCCGTTATCGTGTCAATAGCGCGGGAAGTGTTCTCCTCGCGCTATTGAGGGTCATTACCTATTGTCGTCAGGGTTGGAGCGATGCTTGTCCCCTTAGGCATTTGGGGGTGAAAGTGAGACAAAAATCCGAGCTAGGCGTTCTTCACGTATCTTTTAATTCTAACAAAAACACGGGACAGCCCGTTTCCAAGGAGATATTTAGAATGACAATATTCCGGGTCAAACTGCCCAGGAGTCTGCGTAAAAGTGCGAGATATTCCGAGTCAAACCGTCAAAGGGTTAAATTTAAAAATTGCACAAAATTAAAACATATATAGAAGCTATCATTGCAGAGAAAGATTTTTAGTTATTGTATATATTGCTTTAATATGTAATAAATATAATATGCAATATATGTAAATATTACTATAACCATTTGGACAAGACTTGTGGAGCTATAAAGTGAATGGGTCATTTATAGCGGTAAAAATATTGTTTTGTCAGAATTTCTTTCCTAGGGTTTCCAATGCAATTTATTTATTTAAAATTACTAACTCCGTGCAAAAATTTATATCTTAGATCAGTAAAGTAAGTTGTATTTATTTATTTATTATGTATTAAGTTTCTTTTCAAAATATATTAAATTTATGAACTTAATTTGAATAATTTTAATTGTATATTCATTTATCATTGGTTTACTGAATTATTAAAGTTTATAAAGCAGACATTATTTATTTGTTGACATTAGCAATATTAGAATTTAAAACTAGAAAAGAAGGAAGCATCTTTAAATACTAAAGTGTTAATGTAAGCTGAAGAACTGTATAATCTAGTATAACTTAACCCATTTCAACCATAAAAATGTCTTTTATGAACGTACAGATAATAATAATACTATGTTTAGTGGCTGTAACATTTTGTTATATTTCATTATTTCCAGTTCTCAGTTAGCCAGAAAAATCCTCCACTTCTTTTACAAGCTCATTCAGGTGAAATTACATCAATTCACATATGTAAAGCTTTTAGCATTTTTGTGACAACTAGTGTAGACAAAGCAGTTGTCATATGGGATTTAAACAGGTAATATTTTTTGAAGTTTTTTAAAAAAAATATATAATTATTTGTTATTCTTGTTAATTAGTGTAAAGTGGAATTTTTCTATAAAGCTGTCCTTTTATTTTAATTCATTAAATCAAAATTTTATGTTGTTGAAGCCATTTTCAAAATTTATGTGCCTAATTTATCCAAGTTATCCAAGCTCTTCCAGTACTTCAATCCTAGTAGGGGACAAGATGGTGCATAGCAAGTGGGTGCCAAATTTAAGGGTGGTGAACTGATTATCAAACATTATTATATTTCTGTAAAAATGAGCGGCCAAATTAATTTGCATGTGGCACACCTGGCGGTCTAGGATTGACACTGGTATGATGCATTGCTATGCAAGAAGAGACAGTTGTTTTCAGAATACTGGTCTCAGATTTGAAGCAAAAGCTAGCTGTTTAAAAGGGATTAATAATCCATTGTCGTGTTGATTTTAACAGATGGCACTAAGAACATTGAGGATAAAAAGTCAAATCTGTAAGACTGCCTACAGCCTGGTTACTATGGCAACAACACTTTCTTTCCTCCATACTTGTTTGGCGGAAAAGTGAGTAATCCATTAAACACATCCGCTCAGTTGAACAAAAGACCTGCTGTCATTTCTTTCTTTCTTCCATCAGTGACTCAAAGACTGCAGGGTATATTTTGACCAAGAATAGAACTTTTCCACTTTTGTGTTGAATGAATGATATTCTGTCAGATATATGTAGCAGTCACAGTTCCTTTTCTAAAAATGTGTTCATCATGCTGGATCGCCTTTTCAATGTTGCATAATGTTTTGCAATTTGCCGTTATTCTATGGAAGACAACAGTTTTTAAAATACCAGAATTTAAGCATTTCAGTCATTTCATTGCTATATAAAAATTATATATAAGTGATTTTATACTTGATGATATTTGAATAAATATATACTTTACACATAATATTATAAATATGTTTAAGTGTAAAATACAGAGCTTTGTATATAATTTTTACTTATATTATAAAATCGCATAAAGCTCCTATCTATATTTTTTAATTCAAAAGTGGATAAATCATTATCAAATCTTTTTAGTACACAGAGAAATAGTCTATTTATCCATACACATAAACGTAGTAAAAAATACTATTCTTGATGGAATATCTTTGGTAGCAATATCAAGATGTAATGAAAATTAGAAATCGATTACTAACATGCATTTTATTACAAAAACACTAGCAGGACGTATTATTTGCAGAAAAAACTTAGTGTGAAAATAATTTGCGGCAGATTATCTGAGTTCTGCTTTTAATGAAAACTACATAAAGTGTAAGTGTTATAATGAATGATCAGTTTCAAGATTTCACTTGATACTGAAATGCATACAATCAAATTGTGTTTCTATGTATCAGATTTATAAAATACAGCTGATAATTGAAGGGGTATCAGGTTTATAAAGTACAGCTGATGATACATTATAAGGGGGAAGAAATTTGTAAATTACAAAATTCAATATTATATTTTAGTAAAGTAAAATGATATATATTATATATACATCTGGAAAAAATGATATACAGTATATATGTTATATATATATATATATATATTTTTTATTAGTAATGTATTTATATATAGTCTTTTCTGGATGTAACTGATTGCATACTGAGCTGGTTTATCATCTTCCTGTAGAGATGCATTTCGATTTGCTGTGTATGAATCTGTTTCATTGCAGAGGAACAAATAAGAAATGGAGTATTGAAAATTGAATTTTTTTTAAAGCATTAGTAGTTTATATATATTAGATGAACTGATAAGAATATATTCACGCATAACGTATAAATAAGCATAGTGAATACTTTTTGGCAATCACCTTTCTAGGATGGCCACTTTTCAAAATAATCAGTATTCTTGAGAACATAAACATTGGTACAATCTATCTACCTAATGGAAAGGATGTCTTCGTGGAAGACTTTCTAAGAAAAACTGGCTCCTATACACATTACACATGGGAAAACCGTAAGAGCGTGCATGCATCCAGTCCCTTTGCAGGATTCGAAACTCGTACCAAACTACTAATGTTCAGCGACTTTATCACTTGGCCGCTCATTTCAGAGCAGATTCGCTTTATATGAAACAGAACAAGGTGCCCTTACTGCATTTAGCAGCCTTACTGCATTTTTTTCTCACCCTACCATAAAAAACAAAATGGCAAAATTATACCAACATTTCTAAAAAGATGCTTTGCTGTATTCTCATAAAATCATTATCATTGCTGGAAATGAAGTATGATAATTTCAAATTCAAAATTAGGCAAAATTTTATAACTTTATAATTTTTAAAAAAATTTTATAACATTATAGAAAGTGTTCCATATAATAATCTCATGTCTTCTAAAAAAGAAACTCCACATCTGTTTCTTTCCAAGCGCTTATTTTCTGCACAAAGTAATTTCAATGTAATGTTGAATTTTGTGTAGTTTTGAATGAAAAAAAAATTATGCTGTGTACGTAACACACAAAGATATTACAGCACATAAATTTACTAAATTATATTGGATTACCAGAAGAGGAAAAAATACTCTGATGAGATAATTCTCTGAGAATTCATGAATGCTAAATTAAGAATAAATTTTATAAAATGCATACTAATGAATACATGAATTTGAATAATAAGTTTCCCTTTTTTTTTTCAAATTTCCATCTGAATATGTATCACATTTATCGGAGTGTTGCATTTGACTTTACATTTATGGTCCGAAATTTCATTGATGTAGATTGGATGATTACCAATATTTTTATACCCCTACTAGTAACTAGGGCCAGTATTAGGGGTTTTGCTGCTCACTACAATACCTGTGGCTCCTTCTACCACATGTCACCAGTGGCTGAGTGCTTAAGACTACTGAATACTGGAAGTTCAAATGGTTCTATTTTGTGGATTGCCATGGTATTAATCACAAAGAGTATACGGAAAAAGGTAAAACCCTTGCCAGTAAGGTGTACAGCGAGATGCTACTCTGTGTTGACGCTGCTGTCAAGGAAAAAAGTTGAACTGAGTTCTGGCACAGAAAGGTAATGTTTCATCAAGATAATGCGAGACCATATGTGCCTGCATTCACCAGATGGACTCTGTACAGACTCGAATTTGATCTTTTACCACACCCACCATATAGCCCGATATTGCACCTTCAGACTTCTACCTTTTTTCACACTTGCAACTACATCTTGCTGGTCCTATCTTCCATTCTGCATAGGATGTCCAAAATAACGTTGATCTGTTTTTTGATGCAGACCTTCAAGTTTCTGGGCCGAAGGTTTTGAAAAACTATCAAAAAATTGGCAGAAAAGCATAGATTTTGGGTGGTGATTACTACCACACTAAAGGTACTGACAACTTTCTTTCTTTTACATAACTTTACTAACAATGTTCATGGGTAAAACTTTCATTACAACCATTAAATTTTGTAATTTACAAATTCCTTCCCACTTCTCATGTATTTATCAGTTCTACTTTATGAACCTGATACTCCTTCAGTTATCAGCTGTATTTTATAAATCTGATATGTAGAACACAGTTTGATTTTATGCATTTCAGTATCAAGTGAAATATAGAAACTGATTGTACATTATAACACTTTATGTAGTTTTCATTCAGAATGGAACTCGGATAATGTGTGGCAAATTATGTGGTGCGGTTGAACTACTAGTGATTTGACGACTTTAGCACTCACCTGCTAGAATTGGTTTAGGCTCTTTGAATATAGCAAAGCCATGAGGGCTACATGCCTTCATGGAGAAAGTTTCTGAAAGTTTAGTTTAGTTTATTATGGCAAAGCACACTACCATGCCTTCATGGTGGACTTTCTTAGAGAAACTGACTCCCCATATATGTTAGACATGGAGAAAACTATGAAAACGCCCATTCACCAGCCCATTCGCCTTGATTCGAACCCAGGTTGGAACTACCAGTATTCAGTGATTTAACTGCTCAGCCGCAGATGGGCCTAATTGCTGAAGGAAACTGGCTCATATTCATGCTAGACATGGGGAAAACAAACCATGCAGCAGCTGGTTCATCTGGGATCAAACCGAAACTGTTCATAAGTGAAACATTTTTCTAAATAAACTATATATCTCTAATTTTTTATTTAGAAAATCTTCAGGCTTATTAAAAAAATAAGGTTTATTTAAAACTAAGAATAAATGAAAAAAAAGCATTAATAACCATTCATTAATAATTGTAGTAAAGTATCAGTGAACATTTTACTTTACTACATTCTGTAATATCCTGTGTTTCAAGCTTTTCAGCATAAGTATATTGCCATTTAAATCATACAAGTAAATTACTGGTCTTCTTATTTATCTACAAGATTGTAACCCATTAATGCTCACAAAACTGTGGCTACTATTGAAATTTTGAACAATTTCCCTTATTATACTTGCTTTCATTTACAAGACTTTGAACAACTGCAAATCTGCAAGGTTAAAAGACTTCCTGATTCATCGAGAGAAAAATTAAGAATGTCCATTTCTGTTTCAAAGTATGGAGTCAAGAAACTGCCTTAAGAATTATTGAATTTTGTCTTTCTGATCAAGGACATTTATATATTTGAAATGTCAATAAAAATTATTTATTTAAAAATAGTTATTTAATATAATTATTTATTTAATAAAAATTATTTTTTATTTATATTTTAAAACTAGCCGCTGCACGGCCAGCCTTCGTCTGGCTTTTAAGTGTACTGGAAAAATGCCTAAAGAGAACACCAAACATTAAATTTGAAAACTGCATAGAATTTTACTCTGCAGAACAATTTTATCAAAAAAGAAACAAACAACAATGGAAAAAAAATTCAGTTAAAAATGCATTACATATAAAAAGCATACAACGAAATAAGCAATATCCCTTAATACAAATATTAATTATCCTAATAAATAAATTAACCAACTTCCCTTTGCAAAATCTTAAGAACTCAAATGGTATAAACAGATTAAAAAATATCATGCAAAACTTTTTTATAATTAAAATTATATATAATTAAAACATAATATTACAATGAAATAAGCAATATCCCTTGATACAAATCTTAATTATCCTAATAAAGTAATTAAACAATTTACCGTTGCAAAAAGAAACAACTTTTTAATTTCTTAAACTTTTCAGTCTCTTAAAAACAGTAACATAAGAAATACGATGAAAAATTGTTGCCAAACCGAAATTTTTAAAAGAATGAAACTATTCAAAATGATGCAATTTCATCAAAAATCTATCAACAACAATAAGAAAGGAAAATTGTTGCCAAAACTACATTTTAAAATATCTGAGATGTGAGAAGTGTATTCGGAAGCTTCATTTAAAAAATTTTAAAAAAATACAAAATATTATTATTTTTCCAAAATTCTTTTTTTAAAAGGAGTCGAAAGGATTAAAGTTCAACGTGTCCAAAAATCAAAGGAAAATAAACAGCACATTTTTTAAAATAAGTTTTTTTAAAAAAAATTCCGCTGAAAAGGTGTTAAGCTCACCTTACTAAATAAATTCGTATTTAATCGATTTATTGAAATACGAAATTTATTTTAAGTTTGTAAAATAGCTAAGTGTCTACGCTTCATGGCAATGTAAAAATGAAATGTATAGAGTGAAATCTCGCTTTCCTGTAGCCCATTATGTCTCAAAATGATGCGATTTGGTCACAAAACATAAAATAAAAAAAATTCTAATTCGAATTTCAAAAAAATCGCTTCGAGGTGCACTGGCTCTTCTGTAGATACACCTATGTACCAAATTTCGTGGCCCTGGGTCTATTAGTTTACTCGCAACACGAACGAAAGACACACACACACACAGACTCTTTGTTTTGTTATATGTAGAGATTTTGCCTTTTATTGGTTCTTGCCTTGTAATTATAGACAACTGCAATTCTTATCTCAGGTTAATATGAAGTATTCCATTTTAAAAACTGACATATCTCTTAATTTTTTTAACCGTCTTCTGACTGATTTTATATGCATTTCATTATTTGCTATGTTAGAATATTTAATCTTATTTTATTTTTCCTTCATTTCAAAATGAATAGAACTAATAGATAAAATTTAAATAAAAATTCATCAAATTAAGGACTTGAAAAAGAATATATGAAGTAGATCGTATCACAATTTCTAATTTTCATGCATAAAAAAAAATGTCAAATGGAAGAAAAAATTAAATTAAAAGTAATTGCCTGTAGATTGAACTGTTATTTAGTACAAATACTAGAAAATATAGCTGTTAATTGTTGTCATTATTAAATTAAAAAATGTAGCAAGAAAATTTGTATTTCCAAATAATTTGATTTGCACTTAAAGTAATAATAATAATGCAATTTACAAATTATTTCTATCAGCATTATTAATTATTATCTTTGAGTCTAATAATTCATCCATATCTGTACTTATCTGTATTTCTCCCTATAAAGTCAGAATTAAAATTTATGTTAAAATTCATCTTGAATAGTGTATTTTAAATGCAAGAAATCATGTTTAAACAAGCATTTAAATATTATTTGTATTGTAGAATTTTTTACCATTGCACATCTTTCAAGCTGTCCTAAAAATTAGAATCGTAGATTCTGTTGTTAAATTTTAAACTATACAACCAGTGTGTCACTGTACATGGATATTAAAAATGTTTTTCAGTGTGTCTTCTAGTAAGTAAATTATTTTCAATCCTTTGATTATTGATATGTATTTCCCATAATTTCCACTATCTCATAATGAAATCATTTAAATTTTGGTTTTCCATTTTAATTTTCAGGTTATGTTATGTACGATCTATAATAAGTCATGAAAATGCTGTTAAATTAGTATGTGTTAGTGACACGCTTGGAGATATTGCTTCAGTCAGTGATAGTGGTAAGTCTGCTGTGCTTTAATTCATACTCTGCATTGATATTTTTTTCTCATTCTTCAATTATTATTTTTTTTTTTTGTTAAATTACTAAAACTTTTCTCTTTGAAAAATTTTACACATGCACATAGATATATGGTCAGTAAAATGCATTACTGACCATACAGATAATCTGTGTGCCTTTTTTTTACCAGTATAATCAAAATCTTGTATTGCATTCAAAATAGTTTTCAGCATAGACTGCTGTTTTTTTTTTTTTTTTTTTTTTTTTTTTTTTTTTATTCAAATTAAATATTCCTATTGCATGAAACCTCATGTTTCTTTGTTCTCTCTGATCATCACAAACAAATTTTCTTTAGATTGCTAATTGTATTATGATGAAAGTCTTAGTGACTCCTTAGATATTTTTGGAGTTGTATTACAGACCAATCAGTATTCAGTTAGTTTTCTGATATGAAGTAGTAACAACTTGGGGACTGGTTTGACAAGAGGAAAGAGGAGTCGAGAAGGCAAGGAGGGAGGAAGCACAGAAAAACGTTGGACATTCTGCAATGGTAGATCATGGTGATGATAACAAAATAGAGATTAATTATTGTTCTGATAAAAATGACCGAGTTTATTGTGAGAAGGAAATTAATTTTAGTGATTCTTTGAGAGAAAGAAGAAAGCAATTAATCGAGGAACACTGAGCCTCTTTCACAATAGCAATTGCTTCGTAATTCCTCTGTTCTGAAAAAAAAAGGAATCAAACACCTTAACTTTCCTTGTCAGTAAATAAATAAATTAATTAAAAAATTCGCATTTTTAAATTTTCATGTTACAAAAAGCAATGTAGAAATCCTCTGAGATAAAATCCTCTGAGATGATTTTACAATTAAATAATAAAAGCAATACCTGTTATTGCCAAATGATAAAGCTTAATATCTGTTATCCATCAATAGCAATACACTTAAACATATTATGTGAAAGAAATCTTTGTACACTTTTAAAATTTGTTACATCAGGTAGTCTCTGTTTGCATTGTAATTTTTTACTTTCAGAATTCTATTAGTAAGTACTTAGGTCTGTCCAGAAAGTATTGAGCAATTTTCAGTATCTTAAGAACAATTCCTATAACTCTAGTGTAATTTAACAAGAAATTTGAGAGGCCTGTGTAAGATATGCATGAAGAATCACACTGCCATATGGTTGTTCAGTAAAATGTAAGATTTTATATTGTATTTACAATTGTGCTGCATTGTTTTACTTGATTATGGCAAAGCACACGACTATCTACCTCCACAATCTTAGTGAGAGATCAGCAAATCTGCACATTTAAAATTTTAACATTGACATGTGGAAAGTATTTCACTGATTAAGATGATATTCAAAGATATTTCAGTGAGTGAAGTCCAGATAAAATTGTTGTACTGCTCAATTTAAGGTTCACAGATTGACTTGCTTAATCATTGTAAAGATGACAGTAATACAATAGAGGAGCTTATTCAATGGCATGCCACTTTCCATTGAATAGTTTTAAGGTTTTAATGTGTAATGAAGTCCATTCCAGTATTGTCGAAATCGAAGGTATACTAAAGCCAGTTCCTAATATATTCAAAACTTTCTTACCAGATCTTATATGTTTCTTATATATTTCTTACCAGTCATTTTATAGAAATTACCTTAAAGATTATTTTGATTTTTCATAATTTTAAAAGGTTAGGGTAATGATTTTTTAAACACTGAAAATTTCTATGGAACCTGGTAAATTTTTAATAATTTATTAAAAAAAATATCTTATGTTAAACTTTAGGTTTAAATAGCTGTATGGCAGTGCATACTATTAATGGTGAAATGGTGGCGAAAGTGGAAATAACTGAAATTGTTACTGCTGTTTGTTATTCAGCTGCCCCTGAAGGAATATCAGTAAATGTTATTGCTACTGGTCTTCAAACAGGAGCTATACGGTATGTATTTTGTAAGTTTTTATAACTGCCTTCTGTAAACAAAAGTTATATAAAATTAACTGTGTTGAAAGAACATGTAACCATTTAAACTTCTATTATTTGAAAAACTGTTTTATTGATACTAATAATTAAAAAAACAAATAAAATAAACATTACTAATAAAATAAATTATTTGAAAGCGGCTGATGAGCCACAACATTTTTTTTCAATAAAATTTTAAAATATTGATAACAAAACAAAAATATATATATATATATATGTAAATTAATTTTAATTTTCACTTACAGAATATTTATCAAAACATACACAAACAATAATAATACAAAGGGAAAAAATTCAAATTTGTATTTATTTTTTATTTGAAGTCTAAAAGTTGATATTTGCAAGAAATTTTTACTTTTTATTCTTTGTAATTCAAATGCATTCACAGCTAAATATTAAATTTTAGACAGACATTTATTTCTGGTAATTTCAATAATGTTGAATCAATTACTTAATAATTTACTTTTAACCTTAATGAAAACAACTGGAAATTACAGAATACTGAAATGCCTCTGGCTGATGGCTGGCAAATTGAATTAACTGACTATACATATGTGAGAAAGTCACCCATATTACCCTAGTCATGTGGCCTGACATACAAGCATCCAGTGGCAAGGATGAAGCCTCAACCCATTCATTTTATCCTTCACTAGCAGTTGGGGACAAAAGTGGGCCATGAGTTTGAGACCACTGGCTTAATCATTTAACACAAAGTCATGAGATTATCTGCTTAAGGGATGCCTTCATGGAAAACTTTCAAAGACACATTAGCTCGTATTTACGTAGTATGTAATCAAAGCTCTGAAAGCAGTATACAACTAGCTAGCCTGTTCACCAGCAATCAACCCTTTGTGAAGCTATGAAAGAGTTTAACTGTTATAGTCATTTGGCAATAGGTGAGTGATTTGAATGATAGGAGCAATTACCTCTGAATTGTTTGTTATAATCCTTATATGCTTTTTTCATAAGCAGTTTAACGAACATTTGAGAAGTTTGTATTAAGAAAATAGTGTTTATTACAAACTAATATTCATTTTTCTCGAAAGCTGAATTTCTTGAACTCAAAATGTTCTATAGTTGGTCATTTCCCAAACTGCTTTTTTAAGATTATTTTAAAGCTTGTCTTCCTTTCTTGATAAGTAAAAATCAAATGATACCCTGATGCTGTGGAGGACATACTCCTAATATCCTTTGTAAAATTTTGAAATGTGAAATAATTTGTTCTTCCATGATCTTTTAAATTAAACTACAGGAATTCTTTTATTGATTCAAAAAAGGAAAGTAACTTATTTTACAAATACAGTCTACATTTTGCCCTTTTGTTTACATACAGCCCTTTAGAATAACCTCAAAATGAACTGTTTTCCATTTTGCATTTTTATTCTAAGCTTTAAAGCAGTGATTCCCAACCCTTTTTAAAGCTGCTGCTCCCCTATGTGAAAGTCTAATTTAGGGTATTGAAAAGGGGGCTCCTAAATTATAAAAGGCAAAAATTTTAAGTAATTTTTTTCAGTAGACTTGTACACTAAATTTGTTTGGTGTTACTTGTTAACATTCCTGTGGTTAAAACTGAAATGACTAATATAAAAAAAATTTCTTAAGCACTCTTTCATGTTTAAAAAATTCTTTATTCTTGATTAAATAATTTTAAAAAAGAACAGCAAAAAATACACTAAACGAGTAATATCAATGAAAAAATCAAGTATGATCAGTGAGATGTTTGTGCTTGATGTTTTAGAGCCAGTTTCTGAACATTGGGTTCATTATTTTTAGACAGATGAAGGCTGAAGTGCATTCTTTCCATGATTTGGAGTTGACTTCTTTTTTTTGTAATTAGATCTAGTCACAGCACTGAATCCTCGCTCGAAAAGGTAAGAAGGAAGGCAATTAAGATTCTTTTAATAGTAGTCCACAATCCTGGGTAGAGGCGACTGATGCTATTTTGAAGCCAAAATTATGTAAAATGATCAGCATTCTGGAAGCTGGCTTTCAAAGTTTCATTAGTTGAAAATTTGACTAGTTCCTCTTCACTCCAAACCTCTGCTTTCTCAATATTCATAGAAGGGTTCATGATCCATTGAGGGATTTCCAGGGACAAAATATCGTCAAAACGCTCAGAAAAGTCCATTTACAAAGACTTGGGGTGTTAACAGTAAACTTGTGTTTCACCAAAAGGATTTCACTGCTCTTATCCAGATCCGACGAGATCAGAAACTATCTAAATTTGTTGCAACCCAAATTCTGCTTCCATAAAGTGAGTTTTTTTAGGAATGCAGAAATAACAAATTTTGCTGTGATCAAATTGAGTTCTTTGCCTTTTAGCTGGAAATTAATTTTATTGAATTTTGCGAATAAATCGGTCATGTAAGCAAGATCAATCTTAAGTTGTAGCAATCTGTCTTTCAGAGCTATATCCGATTTGTTTTTTGCGAATAAATCGGTCATGTAAGCAACATCAATCTTAAATTGTAGCAATTTGTCTTTCAGAGCTACATCTTTTTCTTCAAGGAACTCAAGTACAAAGTCAAAAAGATTCCAGAACTTACTGAGGCAATCACCTTTGGACAGCCAAAAAACCTCGATGTGTAAAATCAAGCAATTGAATTCTTCATTGTTGTCCTTACACAGCCCAAATAATGGATTGTTGTGAACATTACTGTGAATTTTGTTCACAGCAGAGATGACATATTGTAATGACTGATGCAAGTGGTCACTGAGGATTTTCGTAGCTAAATGCTGCCTATGAATCACGCAGTGAACAGCTAAAATACTTCGACCTCTTTCTTCAAAAGAGCGATGAACCCACGATGATGACCTACCATTACAAGAGCTCCATCAGTGGCAACAGACATAATGTTCACAAGAGGAATATTTTTCTCTTAAAAATAATCTTTGACTGTATTAAAAATAGATTCAATTTTAGTATCTGCAGTTAAGCTTTTTGCAAAAACATCTCTTGAATAATTTTTCCTTCCTTCACAAACCTGACGTATGCTAACAGTAAAGCCTCATTATCACTTAACAAGGTTGCTTCATCAGCCTAAAGAGAAAATTCGGTGAGTTTCAAAAGTTTGCATAAAGAAGTTATAACATCTTCAGCCACCTCATCAATTTGTTGTTGCACTGTATCATTGCTTAATGGGTCATTTTTTATAATATTGGATGCGGCTGGATGGTGTAAAAATTTTTCTAAAACTTCCTTAGCCGGCAGTATCAACTCTTCACCGATGGTAGAGCTTTTCTCAATTTAACAATGGAACTGTATTGACAACATTTCTTTTTATTAAGAGACATTATTGGCGGCAACAAAATTTGATGAGGGAAAGATAACTATTTCTCAAAATTAAATTCATGATAAAGAACTAATAAGTGCAGTTACCTAGGTGACAGGCCAAATAAAGAATGAAAGTAAATCGAAACTTGGGAGGGGCGGGGAGAAATGAAGCAAATGAAAATCAACACAAGAAACACGGGTCAGATCCAACATTCATAATGAAAGGAGGCTGAACACATGCTGCGATTAATGGCACGCATAAATAACTGACCCATGCGCTGGGCTGGTTGGGATCACAGAAAAATCGTTGTGTTAACTTGTTCAAGGTCATCCTACCTAGAATATAAAATCACCTCACCTGTCATAATCCCAAAGTTCCAAAATAGTAGGAGCAGTCATCTAATTTCGTTTTATTTCTGATACAAATGGCGTAAACTGGATTTAAAAAATGTTTGGGGTGTTTTAAAATTAAGTTTAAATGCCAAACCATGCTCATTGCCCACCCTACCGCCCAGAACATGCCCACCCCCTATTGAAAACCAGTGTTTTAACACATTTGATGCACTAACTGCTGAATTTTTCTCTCAATGACCGTTTTGTTGAAAGCATAAAAGTGTGGAGATATTTTCCAGTGAAATTTGGTTTCTAAATACATTTTAAATATAATATACAAATGATTTTTGAATACTAATAAGCATAGTAGTGTAAAATTAACTCCACTTTAAAAAGCATTTAAATCAAGCAGCATATTTTTCATTGAATTAAAGATTATTTTTAATGTGTAAGATTAGTTTTCTTACTAAGCTGGATACTTACTATTTTTTCTTTCTATTCTTTGCAAGCTTTAATCTTAAATGCTGCTTTTTCCAAGTTCAGAATCTTTCATTGTTTAAACTGTTTTAATGGATACATACATTTTCAATCATACGAATGCCAACTTTTGCATAAATTTAAAGATATCTAATAATTTATTTAAAATAGTTTGATAGTTTTATTTTTAAACAGTGCTTTTGCTTCAGTATAACAGGCTGTGCCTGATTAGTTCATCAAAAATTTGCTAAAGAGACAATCCAGTCAAGAATTTGCATATATGTCAAGTCTTCAGTCTGTTGTTAAAATAGGGGATTACCCACTTTAAATTGGTGGATTACTTTAAAGTTATTTACACTTATGGACAATTGCTGAGCACAGATGACAGTAGCAGCGATAGCAACCACAAAATGGAAGGCTGGGAAATCTGAAAATTAGCATAAGTGCGGGATACAGTATGCAAATTTTGGATTGCTGAAGTTGTTTGCATGTGATAGTGCTGATAACAGATATAAAGGATTTGACACATACTGACCATTGTTGTCCAAAAGCAAAATTTAACAGGAAAGAATAAATTGACAAACTTTCAATTTTTGATATGTCTTCCTGACATCACTTAGATGATTTTACACATGGCTGTATTGTTGGCAAGATTGAAAAAGGGAAAAAAATAATAGACATTGTTAGAGAGTTTGATGTTAGCCACAGTGTTGTTTCAAGACTTTTTCAAGCCATAAGTGTTGTTTCTTCAGAAAAACTGTAGCCAGGCATTTGCATCAACAAGGACTATATGCCCGCTGTCCTGTTGTGTGTGCATTCCATTGTCTAGACATCATCGTTTCACCAGTTTGCAATTATGTTGTCAGCATTGCAATTGGAGGGGAGATGACTGGGCTTGTGTACCATTGTCAAATAAAAGTAGGTTTAGTCTGTCATTGGACTGTAGATGCCAGATGAACTGGTGTGAGAATGGTACTGTATGTAATCTGGCAAACATGCAGGAAAGGGACTGATATCCTACATGTAGTGTCATGGTATGTGCTGGGATTACGATCAACAGCAGTACGCCACACTATGTGCTTCCAAACTGGAACTATGATTGGCCAGCAATACATTATTGATATTCTGCTGCCTTCTGTTGGCATGTTCTGTATTGCTGTCGATGATGAATTTGTTTTCATGGACAACAACAACATAACATGTTATTGAACAGTTGCTGCCCAGGAGTGTCTAGAGAATAAGGATATCCAATACCTTGTATGACCAGTACGTCCTGCAGATCTGAACCCCACTGAAAATGTTTGGGATGCCTTGGGGAGGAGACTTTCTGGCCGACAGTAATGTCCAATAAACAAAGACATCCTCATACATGCACTGACAGAGGAATGGGATAAATTACTCAAATAGCTGATGGATAATGTTGTGCAAAGCATGACAAGAGGTGTGGAATCTTGCATCCCTTTCCATAGTGGCCATATCCCGTAGTGACAACTTATGTCAGAATGCCTGCAGATGGTAATTGCACTTTTTTCACTTTTACATATTCAGCGCAAAATGACCATTTTGTCACTTGAACACTTTTGAAAGCCTTCTGGATTTCAGAGCACAGTAAATTATCTCTATTGTTATTTCCTAGCATTCTGGAATTATTTTATTTCACATTAAATTCACACATTCTCTGGCATTATTTTATTTTGTCATCCGAACATACTTACTTTTTTATGTGCTATATAGCCGTTTGTGATCTGTCCTTTGCAACTGTCCACCAGGTTAGTAAAATGGTTAAGAAATATCTTCAAATCATCTTCAGTAATATTTTTATTTATTTCATTTTTTGAGTTGTTTATAATTTCTAAATATTGGCAATTCTCGTTAAATATTTCTATAAAATAATTCAAGAAATAGGCTGAAAAAAGGAAGAAATGGGTTTGTTACAATTACAAATAAAATTTCAAATTATTTTTTTATTAAATAATAAAAATTTGTATAATCCTCTTAAACAGAAATTTATTTCTCACTAAAGTTTAACGTCTTTTCCTATCAATTCTCTCCCATAAGGCCATACTTTGGCAATCTTTGATTTAAAATTCGGCATACAGATTGATACCACTTAAGATATGCTGCAGTAGTATATCCCCAATGTTCTTCCCATGTCTTCGAAAAGGAATAACACAGTTAAGGAAGATTATCCCCTCTTCAATTAAATCTTCATTTAGTTGGGGGTAAATGGTTCACTAACTCTAAAAAAATGGACAATGATTAACTAGTGACTATTTAGAGGAATACATGATAAAAAGCCCACAAGATGTTGGCCCACTTTAAAAAGAAACCCATGAAACAAAATTAGCCTTTATAGAAATTTAAAAAATAAACATTATGATTAAATATGAAGTTTCCAGTTAGTGTTCTTAAATTATGTAAAAGCAAAATAGTTAAAATTTAACTAAATTATTTGAAACATAATTTTTAATTCACTGTTCAAACAGTATTTCTGATTGTATACAGAAAAGTTCTCATACCCACAACAGGGTATTTTTTTTTTGTCTCTTTCATTGAACAAAAGTTTGACTTTAATTCTTTTTTCTGTGTATTAAATTCATTCAGAAACTATTAAGTAATTTATAATGTTTAAAAATTATTCTCTGTACATTATGCAAATTTACATGCCATTTTTATTCCTTTTAATTTTGTAGAATTAGGGAAAGTTGTTTGGCCAGCATTCCTTTTGACCTTCTCTCGCCAGACTTATTGAAAATTAAAATATATTCTGTGTTATACACATGCTCACAAACACACACACATGCCTTCATGGCTTAAATTCAGCCAAAGCCAAAAATGAAATGTGTTCTGTTATTTTAAGTAATTATTTAATTATTTGATATTAATTTAATTTTTATTTATATTTCTTCAGGAATTTGCTTTATATAAACTGAAAATAATGGAAAAATTATTATCATTTGCATTGCGTATACATCTATATGGGTTTTTGTCGGTGTGGTCTTTTATAAGCTTATATCAGTGTGGACTGTTACTAACATAGGCTTTTATCATGTGGTTATTTGCTGTGTGGGCAATTATCATAGTGGAATTTCTTTTGTGGACTTTTGTCATGTGCACTTTTGTCCAGTGGGTTTTATATGGTTACCAGTAATGGACTAAATATGCTTCTAAAAAATTCTTACTTAATGTAGAAAATTTCTGTATTATTCTGCATATTGTTTCTGAATTGCAAATGTCTGAATAAGCAAAACATATATTTTTCTCAATAAAGCCTATGGAGTTCTTGGGACCTGAAGCCTGTGAGAGAAATTATTAGTGATAAATTTTTGCTGCCAATTAGGTGGTAAGTATCTTAAATAGTTAATTTTAAAGAGCATAAAAAGGGCATAGATTAGATGAAATTGCAAAATGTCTGCTTTGTTTTATAGAGAGTTAGGAATTTGCTCATAAGGTAAAGTTACTAATTTGCAAGAACAGTAAATTATAATTGCTTATGTATGTATTTGAATTTGTTTTTAATAATTAATCAAAACATTTATATGTTGTATTATTTATCCTAAATTTAATTTATTAATATTTATCTCTATAGATTTACATTTTATTTAACTTTTATTACTGTCCATTTATAGTTATATTCACTATTTATTCATTTTTTGTTCCTCAGACCTCATATTCTGATGGCCTTCTTTAAGGCTCAGGCATTTCTAATTTTAGGAATAATAAACCGAGAATAGTGAACTGCAGAATTAATGCTGTGATTTTAAGAATTATTTATAGCTTTCATTGGAAAGTGTAAATTATTTGTTTAATGTATGTGGTATGTTTGTTACATGTGTTGATTTTTAATGTTTTTATACAATTTCATATTGAGACAGAACTCATTATGCAAAACGTCATATTTTAATGTAAAACTTGAAATTGATGAATTTATTGCAATGTAGTTTTTTTTTCCCTCCCTTAGTGTAACATTCTCTGCTGACAATCAACATATATATGCTTCAAATGAAAATGGTACTGTAGCAGTATGGGAAAAACCATCTAAAGGATTAACAAGCGTTCCGAAGCTTTTAGTTTTTACTTAATATGATTGTTGGTGATAGTGAACATTGACTATTTTTAATATTTTTGTAGAATTATGTAGTAATGAGCCAATTAGTTGAGCTTCTAAAGATAGTTTAGCTCTTTTTAGAGAAATTCATTAGTGTTTTAAGTATGTTTATTAAATTCGAACAACATCTAATTAAATTTTCCTATGCGTACTTATCATGTAATGTGTTTATGTATCTGTTTCGTATTATGTGTGGATGGAAAGTGAATCAAAAGATTAATGTTGCCAGAAATCATTAAAAAAAATGTTCTATAATATAAATTCTATTTTCAGGGATCAAGTTTGAAAATTTGTATATATTCTGCTGTTAACATAATATTTTGTTGCTTTTTGTGTATATGTATATAGCTATTTCTAAATATTTTTGTACTTTATATCATATTTAAGACATTTTATTATAATTAAACATTAAAATTTATTGTATTTTAATCATAAAGAACAATATTATGATAATGACTATAGTTTGAAAAAGAAAAAAAAAAAAAAGAAATGCTTTGTAAAGTTAAATTATTGGACATTTATCAGGCACTAAGGTATTTATTGTGAAACTAAAATCAGTAATGGAGTGGGAAGCAAAGTTTCATCCATTTCGGAGAATAATATGTATAATATTAAATACTTATATATGATTTTAGTGTGTATGCACATACTTAAAACACTGTAATTTATAAGTTTTTTAAATAATGTTTGAAAATTTATGTGTGTACTATATTTTTAACTACTTCAGATACTTCTACATTAATTTATTTTTGTGAATAATATTTGTTTAAGAGAATCTAAAATTGTGTGTTTCTTAACGATTTTAATAAATTATGAATACATTATTTAAATCATGCTAATAATGATTATTCAATATATTAAAAAGATGTATTTAATCAGTATTTTCTTAGCTAATGATTTGTAGTAAAATTTTTATGTTTTTAAATGCTCATGTCCCTGGTGCTACTATTTATTTAAGTAAACCTTGTTTCTGAGTTAGTTATAATTTATTTATTGGGTATTTCTTAATGTATAATTTGCAACATTAATTATGCATTTAGTTTTTGGTTTTAGGTAAATAAGTGTGTTAATTTATGTATTCTTCAAATAATATTTTTATATTTATTATTTTTAAGAATTATACTTCTTTATGTTAAATGAATAAACATGCATTCTTCTTTGTGACTATTTTTAACTAATAGCTTGTATTTATCTTTTTAAGTTGTGTTAATCATTCTCAACTTACACATTTCTCCCTCTTTTTTTAATGAAACCTTTTTAAAGTAAATGAAAAAGATTACAATTTGTACTCATTAAATAAAGCTTGAATATTTAATACTATGCTTAATTTCTAGTCATTATTTCATTTAAAGTTTGCTGTATGTTAGGATTATGGATTAACTAATACATTTTTTTCCCTTTTCTTTGATTTGTGGTTTTTATTTCTAAAAATCTGATGAACTATTTATGTGGAACTGTGCCACCAAAATATATACTGCTAGGAATCATGTATTTAGGTGGAAAATTTATTTTTAAAGTATTAAGTGGAATAACTATGTGCTTGAATTGATAAAGTAAATATTCCATTAAGAATCGGGAATGCAGAAATGTATATGAAAGCTCTTATTGTGCAGGTTTGACAAAAAATTAATTTATTTATCCTGTCAACTTCGAATACAAAGGACTTTTTGGATTTTTAAAAAAAATTTTGTTTGTTATTATTTAATATATTATGAAAGTTGTTAAAAATTATTTTCAAATTTTTAAGCATTGTTTTGATCATACATTTTAAGCAAATCAACCTCTTAAAAGTCTTCTATTGTTGTTAAGAGTTAGTTACCTTCCTTTAGTTATTTTAATTATTGTGTTTAAATATGAAATATAATATTTATATTAAGTTATAATTTCTCTCTGTTTAATAAAAATTCTTGGGTGTGATTAACCTGTAGTATTAATGCATTACATTTCCACACATTCTCACTTCAGTTAAAAGCTATTCATGTAATTTAAAAATTACATGTTGTGTTTAATATGCATTTTTCTAGCATTTTGAATATTGTATTGTTTTACATATTTAGCAGTTTCCAATGACTTCCTTAAATCCATGACTATTAGCATGGTTCTATCATATTTATTGTTAGCAAATGAACAAAATCTCTTAATTTATTTCTGTTTTGTGTATATGTGTTTGAGATAAACATTAAAAAGGTTACACCTTTATGTAGCTAAAGTTATATTTTAATTGAATAATACTTTGTGTAAAAGTATCTGTTATCAGTTTTAATCAACTGAAACAAGAATTTATCAAAATTATGACATATTTATGTATTATAATAATAGAAAGATATGATTTTTATGTAGTTTAAATATTAAATCATTTGTAAACATTCATTTCAGTTAGCAATGTGCATTGCAAAATAAGTAAAACTGAATGACTATTTTTGTACTACATGAATAAACATTTGATATATTTAAATACTGACAATTTCTAGCAGGTAACTATATAATAATAATAATAATGCTTGTGTAATAGAATAATTATGTATACCAACATTTTTTATGTAAATAAAATCTCTTCTATTAGTTATGTGTATTTCTTATTTATAAATACTAAATATTTATATATCTTATACTTTGATTGCATGTTAACTTTCTTTCTATATTGTATCTTGTTTATCAAGTCAAAAAGGATATTGCCAAAATTTCTTTGTATGTGTGTTAACATAAAAGATTATACACCATTTAACTATATCCACAGCAGATTTTGCATACTGTGGATTTTAATGGCATTTCCTTAATAAGTATGCCAGGTACTCAGGAAGAAATCCACACTTTATTGAAAAGAATTAGTTCTTGGAAAAGGTAAACAGTTATAAATAGTTGAAGGAGAAAAACAGAGGTGAAGAAAATTCTTGTTAGCATGCCAGGAATATTGCAGATCAAAGTAATCATTGAGCAGAAACTCAACACAGTTACAAGATTTGAATAACTGAATTGTTTGAGTCTAGACTTCAACACAGCTGATATTTATAAAATATCTCAAACATTTCTGGAAGTTTAAAGTACATCGCTTCTAGAACTTTGTAAATGTGTTTTCTAAAAGCTACCAAAACGTTGCTGAAGTCTATAGGAAGGCTTCTGCCCATATTTATTATTGTAATTGTGCTATGTGTACAATTCAAATGGTGATCGTTTTAGAATTACAAGATCTATAACATAAGATATGATATAAAGATATAAGATATGATATCTACAACATAAGATATGATATGATATAAGATATATATAAAGTTTTGAATTTTTCGTAGATTATAAAACAAAATTTTCACTCTCTTTTAAAATAAGATTGATAAAAAAAGTACTAATTTAGCAGCTTCCTACATTTTTTAAAAAATTGCTTTGCAGTCTGAAGCTGACGGAAGAACAAAGCGTTTTTCACGGAAAAAAAAATTCTTTTGACTGAGCCATTAAGACCTCTGGTCGATTACGATGACTGGTACCCGGCCGAGCTATAATTAATATCATTAACTAGCTGACACATAATGGCATGACCTGACATACTCATTCACAAATTTCTGCAACTGCGGAAAATATACCTCCTTGCTTATTCTTTGAAAAGTCTTTCTAATGGCAAGATGACCTGAAATAGGCGAATGATGGACTTCCTATAAAATACTTAGTCGTAAACTAGCTGGGATAACTGGTCTTAACTTATTGTTTTTCTTAGTTGTTTTTGGTATAGAGCAATAATTTATCGATGAGTTCGTAGTGCGTTGCTCTATTTCTAATTGCTTCAATATCTGTATGCTCAAAATTATCAGGGTCTTCGAGATAAGCATAATTTTTTTTACACTCTGAGTCTGCTTTCAATGTAGTAGTAACTGTATCTCTTGACTCAGTTACCTTTGAGGTCAACAAAGTGCATATAATTGGGTTACCGTCTCCATCTAGCTTATTCCAGATAGCACATTACCGACAACATTTTCTTTTCCCGGTGTATGCTTAATAATTAATTGTACTCTTGTAATTTGAAGGCCCACCTGATGAGTCTTAGGGATAAGTTTTTTCCTGAATATAACTGACCGACGTCACTGTTATTGGTGCCTTCGGAACTTCTGAACTGCTAGAAACACAAGGTAATGTTTCCCTTCCTGTGGTCGTATAGTTCCTTTGCATTGGATTTAGCGTTTTGCTAAAACTATGCAGACGGTCAGAGACAGAACGGCGCCAAATGCTTAATCGGAATCATCTGCGGCGATTTCTAAATTCTGATTTCCCCCTCCGTAAATTTCAACACCAGAGCCTGAATTAGCTCTTGTTGTTTAAGTTGTTGCTCTTGTTTGTGAATTTTGTTTAAGTTGTCTGAATGCCGTACTGGCTTCTGCAGTTCACTTAAATCTCATTCTTTTCCTTTTCAAAATCAGTAAGCGTTAAACTATTTTCGCGAAGTCTTTTATAAACGATCTGTGATAAGAATACATGCCGAGAAAGGAAGAAAATTTCTTTACAGAGTTTGGGGGCGGATAATGGCTACTATTTTTAAATTCTCTCTTTCAAAATCTTTTTGAGAAATTTCATACCCTAGGTGACGAAGATTTTTTACGGCAGATTTACACTATGAGGCATTTATGTTAAGGCCAGCTTCGTTTAACAGTGAAAATACTTGATTTAAGTATTCAATGTATTGGTCAATCGTTTAGCTAGTAACAATTATATAGTCCAAGTATATGAAAGTACTTGGTCAGCAGAGCCGGAGAAGTGAACAAAATGCTGGCATTAGACAGAAATAAAACTTCGTTAAAAGCGAAACTAACTAGATTAGAAATGTAGTGAAGGAATATGATGATAGTTCGAATAAGAACGAAATTCGAATAAAGTATAGATCCCTTCAAAGCATTCAAATGGATATTAGAAACTTAAGAAATAGCTATTTCGAAAGCGTTGATGAAAAAGATGTCACAGCCATCGATGAAGAAATCGCTGAAATGGAAGAAAGAACGGAAGTTCTAGAGGTAAGAATTATGGAAATTCTATCATCTATCGCACATTCTGAAAATGAAAATGATTGTGATAAATTTGATTCTAAAGTACAAATACGTTTGCCAGAATTACCAATTCCTAAGTTTTCTGGTAAATATACCGAATGGAATAATTTTAAGCTTCAATTCGAAAACATTATAGTGAATAACACTCAACTGACAGAAGTTCAGAAACTCTACTATTTAAAGGCTGCATTAACTGATGAAGCAAAAAATCTTGAAACTGTTGATGATACTTTTAGTTCTCTATTTAAAGCTCTTCAAGATAGGTATGAAAATGAAAGAATATTAGTTGAGACGCATATAAAGTCAATAATGGATTTACGTACTTTAACATTCGAATCGTCTAAAGGAATAAGGTATGTAATAGATAATGTTACTAAAAACGTTAGGGCTTTGAATGTTTTAAAATATGAGAAAAATAATTTATCCGACATTCTGTTAAATATCGTACTTCAGAAACTAGATTTTGAAACGCGCAAACAATTTGAACTAAGCATTAATGCTACGGAAGTTCCTAAGTTTGATGAATTAATTTCGTTTTTAGAGAAAAGATGTCAGTTATTGGATAACATTAACCGTAGTACTAATAAAATGAAATATCCGTTAGATAAAATTCGAAATCAAAGGCTCTTATTTAACCATAAGAGTTTCGATTTGTGTAGTGTTTCGATTTGTGTTGTGTTATGTGTAAAAATAATAATCATCCACTGCATAAATGTGATTCATTTTTAAAACTAAATCCAAATCACAGATATGAAATAGTTAAAACCCATAAACTGTGTCTAAACTGTCTCAGTAACGAACATTTAATCGCAAAATGCGATTCTAAGTTCAGGTGTTCGGAATGCCACAAAAAACATCATTCATTAATCCATCGCCTGCTCAGAAATGGCGCCATCGAACATAAGTTAGACAAAACAAAAACGGAAGCAACGAGTGACGAAATTATAAACAAGAACGCAGATGTCTCTAATAAAAATCAATCAAGTTGTCTTTTGACACGCAGAAAAAACGTCTTATTGGCGACTGCAATTGTATATGTTTGCAATTCAGGAGGAAAAAGAATCCCAGTTCGCGCAATACTTGATAACGGCATATGCATACGTTATAAATATTAATTATCAACTAGATGTACAGATTTCGAATAAGGATTTAACGTATGTAAGATCAGTTAATTGTTTAGTTATTTCTAAAATAACCAGTGTAACTCCATCAAGGAGTTTAGAAGTGCAGTCCTTAAATATTCCCATTGATATTGAATTAGCGGATCCGCAATTTGGAACACCTAACAAAATAGATATGTTACTAGGAGCCGAATTGTTTTTTGAGATTTTAAAACAAGGGCAATTTCAATTAGAAAATCAACCGTTGATATTCCAAGCAACAGTTTTTGGATGTATCGCGTCTGGTGCATGCAAGAGTAACTCAGAAGTAAATTATTGTGATTTAGTTCAAAATAGTGAAGAAAGAGTTGAAGAAATTTTGCAAAGATTTTGGGAAGTTGAATCCATTGAAAATATCGAGGATGCTTTGAGTGAAGAAGAAAAATATTGTGAAGAACATTTCAAGCGTACTCACTATAGACAAAATGATGGAAGATATGTAGTTCAGTTACCCATAAGGGAAGGTGTAGAATTAGGAAAATCGAAAACGCTGGCTGAGAAAAGCTTGCATCAAGTGTGGAAACGACTAGAAAGCGATTCGAACATGAAAACCTTATATAAGAATTTTATCAAGGAATATAAGGATCTGAATCACATGGAAGAAGTTCAAGAAAATGAAGCATCGACTTGCAATTATCTTAGTCATCGTGGAGTTTATCGGCCAGAGAAAGCTTCTACCAAGCTTCGCGTTGTGTTTAATGCATCAGCGGCTATTAGCAATGGAAAATCACTTAATTCAATATTAATGAAAGGACGAATACCACAAGAAGATTTATTTTCTATTATTATTAGATTTCGAAAGTACAACTATGCATTAGGAGCTGATGTTCAGAAGATGTACAGACAAATACTTATTGAACCATCTCAACGAAACCTGCAGTTGATCTTGTGGAAAGAATCTGTTGGTAGTCATGTGCAGACTTATCGTCTAAGGACTGTAACATACGCAACAGCAAGTGCATCATTCCTGGCAACAAGAGTCCTGAAGCAGTTAGCAATGGATGAAGCATCTGACTTTCCTCATGCCTCAAGAGCCATACTGAAGGACTGTTACGTAAATGACATTATCACTGGAGCTAATACGCTGCAAGAAGCCAAGGAGTTGCAGACACAGTTAACCTGTCTTCTAGAACGTGGTGGAATGCAATTACACAAATGGTGTTCAAATAATCCAGAACTATTGAAGAATAAAGAAAGTGCAACGCAAGATTACTCCTTTCAAGTTACGGATAAGCCTCAGATTACAAAGGCCTTAGGAATGTCATGGAATACGTCTACAGACTGTTTTTCTTACGATTTAAAGATACCTGACTTTGAAGAAACAGGAACGAAAAGAGATGTCTTATCAACAATAGGTCGCCTCTTTGATCCGTTAGGTTTAATTGGACCTGTTACGACAAAAGCTAAAATACTTCTACAAGAACTTTGGCTTCTAAAATTAAATTGGAATACACCTCTTCCTAAAAATTACTTTGAAGAATGGAAAAAATTTCTGCATAGTCTAAAAATAGTCAACGATTATCGCATCCCCAGATTTGTTCTAACCAATGGATTACAGCAAATAGAAATTATAGGATTCTGTGATGCTAGTCAGAAGGCCTATGGTGGTGTAATTTATGTGAAATGTATGTCATCTTCGAATGAATGTTCATCAAGACTTCTGTGCAGCAAGTCTCGCGTGTCACCTCTGAAGTCAATTACCATTCCTCGTTTGGAACTTTGTGGTGCAGTTCTGTTGGTAAAACTAATGAAAAGAATATTAGCGGCCATTCAGCTGCCTATAGTCAAGGTTTATTACTTCACTGATTCGTCAGTAGTGTTAGCATGGATTAAGAAGGAACCTTATCAACTAAAGACATTTGTTGCTAATAGAGTATCTGTTATTCGAAGCATGACTGCTGTTCATGAGTGGTACCATGTTAGCACTAACAATAATCCAGCTGATTTGATATCACGTGGAGCTGAGCCTAAAGATCTTCTTCATAATGATTTATGGTGGTATGGACCAACTTTCTTGACTCAGGAGATGTTTTTGACTAATCCTTGTGAAGTAATTTCATCTGATATGGATGATGTGGAATACGCCAAAGAACTCAAACTTAAGGATAATGACTTAGTTAATCTAAATGTGAACTCTAATTCCCTTGTTTTAGATCATATTCTTAACATTAGTAATAACTATCTTCGTATTATTCGTGTATTAAGTTTTGTTTGTAGATTCATAGCCAATTGTAAGGGAAAAAATTTAATAGGTTTTCTAACTGTTAAAGAATTGGATGACGCTGAGAAAATCCTGATCAGGTATGTACAGTTACAGCAATTTAGCAAGGATATTCTATCCATAAAAAATAAGAATTGTGTTTCTTCCAAAAGTAAGTTAAAAAATTTATGTCCATTTTTAGATAATGATTCTCTTCTGAGAGTAGGAGGCAGACTTGCCAATAGTAATTTTAATTACAACCAAAAGTTTCCTTATGTAATGCTAAAAGATCATGTATTTACTAGATTAATTTTTCAGTATTACCATGTTAAATATTTACATCTTGGTGCTCAAGCACTATTGCATCAGGTTCGTTGTAAATTTTGGGTTATTAATGGTCGAGATATAGCTCGAAAGGTTGTACATGAATGTGTAACATATTTTAAGGTTAAACCAATTGTATGTGAACAACTTATGGGAAATTTACTTGGTGAAAGAGTTAACCCAGAGTTTGTATTTAATACTTGTGGACTCGATTTTTCTGGTCCATTCCTCATCAAGTATAAAAATCAGAGAAAGGGTAATTATGCAAAAGTGTACGTTGCTTTATTCATATGTTTAGCTACTAAAGCAATACATTTAGAGGTAGTAACTGATTTAACCACATATTCATTACTTGCTACTATTAAAAGATTTATTGCTAGACGTGGAAAATGTAATACCATAATGTCAGATAACGGTACTAATATGGTTGGTGCAAAATCAGAACTGAAAAAACTGCATAGCTTAGTCCTTAAATCTAATTCTGATATAGCAGATTTTTTAACATCTGAAGGTATAAATTGGAAACCAATTCCACCTAGAGCACCAAATTTCGGTGGTTTATGGGAAGCAGGTATTAAGTCATTTAAATATCACCTTCAGCGTACAATCGGCAGTTATAAATTAACTTTAGAAGAATTTTGGACTGTTGTCACACAGATTGAAGGTATTCTCAATTCTCGTCCAATTTTACCTCTATCAACAGATGCGAATGAATTTGAAGCCTTAACGCCGGGTCATTTTTTAATTGGACGTTCCATTACTTCATATCCTGAACCAGATTTGTCTCATCTTGCAGATAATAGACTTTATAAATGGCAACTTATTACCAAGTTCATTCAAGTTATTTGGAAACGTTGGCAAACTGATTATTTAAATCATCTCCAACAACGCACCAAATGGTTTATTAATAAAGAAAATTTAAAGGCAGGTATGTTAGTTGTGTTAAAGGAAGATAATCTTCCACCATTTAAATGGTCTTTAGCTAGAATTCTAGAAGTTTTACCTGGTAAAGATAATAGAACCAGAGTTGTTAAAGTGAAAACATCAAATGGTGTGTATATTCGTTGTATTAGTAAAATTTTTTTATTACCTATCCAGGATAATAATGCTTAGTTTACATTATGTTCTTATTGAAAATTGTGATTTACATAAAAATGGAACTGTTTAAGAATAAGTTCGATTGTAGCATAGTGAACGTTAATGTTCTTGAATGTTTGTATAATTCTATATTATATTCATGATGAAATATTATCTATTAGCTTTCATATTGTATTGTAGAATTAGTTATTTTTGGAATGTTAAATTGTATGTTTGTTTGTAATTTACATGTTGAAATTTGTAATTTCAACGGGCGGCGGCATGTTAAGTTAGAATACAGCGCCACTTATTGGATAAGGAGAAAAACGCTCACTTGGCCATCTGGATTCGGCTGAGCAACGTGCCAGAGCATGTATTAGATCTAAATAGTTAATTACGGTCAATAAATTAGTTAGTTCTTTTGCTATACAGTCCACTGATTAGTTTAAAGACAAAACAGTACTCTTTCCTAAAACCGGACATAAAAGAATATCCATTGCACTTTGCAATGTTGTCGGAGATCCGCATAGTCCAAATGACCTCTTTAAAAAGGCATATATGCTTGACTTAGTAATGAAAGTCGTTTTCTGGACGTCCTCGGGCTTTACGCCCATTTGAAAATAGCCGGAAGTTAAATCTAGAGTTGTCATGTAGTACTTTGTGGATTTTATTTTCCGTATGATTTCTTCATTATTGGCAGCGGATATATTGGACATTTAGTCATATTATTGGGTTTACGATAATGGACGGCAAATCGCTATAATTTATGTTCCGAAGGCCGGAGATTATTTTTCTAAGGCATAACACTACAGGACTCGCTTATGAACTACTTGTGGGATTATAATTTTATTTTCTAACCTTTCCTTAATATGTTTTTCTATTATTTCCTCCTTGATTTTATCATATCTATAGGGCTTAGCTCTTACAGTGCGATTGTTTCCTTAATCTATTTCGTGACACATAATTTTGTTTTTAGTATTTAATTCTTTGCTATTTTATCCGCGTCATCTACTCTCACGAAGATGGTAAGATGGCAGGCTTAGCTTGGGTATCCCATCCAATTGCGTCCGCAATATAGAGTTTTGTACACTTGGCAAGATGTCTTTCCATCATACTTGGATAGCTATACAGAAGATTGGAAAGACTCGACATGAATTTAAAGGCGTCCGAAATGGGTCCAGCTGTGATTATAGATTTCTTCAAGCCATCAACTTTCTTGGTGACAACAGCAGAAATTCAGTCATTGATTTGTTGTTCGACAGCAGAAATTTCTTCAATTCGTTGTTCGGCAACAGAAATTCTTTCTTTAATTTCTCCAACTTTATTTTCAACCGTGTCTGCTCTGCCTTCCGTAACCTCGAATTTGTTTTCTATTACGGCAGGAGTTTCTCTCTTTATTTCCTCTTGATTTGCTTGAATCTTTTCTTGAAGTGACTTGACGGTCCCTTCCACCTTTTTTTCGAACTGCTTTCATCTCTTCTTCAGTAGAGTTGATGACTTCTTCCATCGTTTTTTGGAAAGCATCAGAGGATATCACAAGCTAACTTAGTTGCTCATTTATCGCTCTTGTCACCTGCATTTAATCCCACTTCTGACACCAAAATGTTGTTACGTGCATATGGGTTCGTACTGGATTGAATGCACACAGAACCGGTGATAATGTGATAAAACTTATTTTCCCAAAAGAAACACTTCGAGAATTTTTCACAAAAATACTCATACAGCTCTTGTCAGTATAACAGAAGTAGTTACTAACTCAAGTAACTAAGAATGTTAAACATAAGCAATATAAAAGAAAGCGTCAAATGCGAAGCTCGCACAATTATCTCTCAATTCTCTGAGCTAATCCAGCTTGTAGCTTAATTTCTTGCCTGCGTAGTCTTGGACTATTTTTATCAACGTTTAAATTTAAGTATCTGTTACTAATTAAATTATATCGCCAAAGGTAGTGGTTTATTTATATTACAAATAGTGCCTTTTTTCTGTTAAAACTTAAGTTTTAATATATGTTATTTTAACTTTCGTAAATCCTTGCCTTACCTGTTTAATATAGTAGGACTCAAATTCAAGTCTCAGCTGCAACCTTACAACTTCCATCATTCTAGATCAGAAATGTTCTTTCACACCAGAAATATTCCTTTCTAGAAGTAGTTTCTTTCAGCAAGATAATTTGCTATATTGCATTGCTTTTACTGCATTTTATTGAGTTTTAGAGAAATGCTCACTGACACTGTTTTTGACTGAATGTGTGAGATGTACTGAAATATCAAATCCGTTTGGTAGTGGCTCAGCAACGTAATTTAAAGGAATTTTAATTGATCTGCGCGTAACATGTTGATATCAAGTATCTCAAAAAATTATGGAGGAACATAGAAAAGGAAATCAGCTTCAGTCGTCGTAACCGAGGATGAATGTTTTGATGCGCAGTAACACCGGTACTTTTAACAGCTTTCAATAGTCGAGTAGAAAGATGAAAGAAGTTGTTGACCCGATACAAGTTCAGCCAATTCCAAATTACAAAAAAACAACCTAAAAAAAAAAAAAAAAAAAAAAAAACCGACTCACCACGATTTACCGAGAAGATATAAAGCAAATTGTGGAACACAAATTGATATGCATACAGGTTTCGAGGGAAAATGCAAAATTTTTTCCAATGAATGAACGGTTGTCGCTACAGCGCATCTGATCTGCGCTAGCAGGATATTTAAGAGGAGAAATTACGATTCTAGGTCATAACTTTTTCACGAATTTCATTCCGTGTACTCTGGTAGACAGTACTTATGCCTTGCACACAGGTGCGCGAACGATATGCGCAGATGTCAGAATTTGGGAGAGGTCGTGTAGTTGGGCTTAGAAGCCGGTTGGCCTTATCGGCGAATAGCTCGTCATTTGAGCAGGAGCGATGCCACTATTAGACGATGTTGGCAGGAATGGGTGAACCATGGCCGCACACAGAGTCAAAAAGGAAGCGGTAGGCCTAGAGAAATGACAGAACGAGAAGACCGAGCAATCGTCAGAGCAGCACTCACAGCCCCAGCTGCATCATTATCATCGATTGTACGTGCTTCAGTGACCGAAAGGACCATGCATAGACATCTCGCAGAAAGGGGGCTGAGGTCACGGCACCCCTTGCACCGACTACCATTGACCTCTGTACAACGTCAAGCCCGTTTGCAACGGTGTCGGACTCATTCGCACTGGAGTGTCACTAACTGGAGTAGAATAGTCTTCAGTGAAGAGTCCCGCTTTGAACTGAGCCCCGACGACCAGGAAAGGCAAGTCTGGAGACGCCCAGGACAGCAGTGTGATACCAACCTGTCTTCCGGCAGACAGGCCGACAACCAGGAGTGATAGTCTGGGTTGCCATTTCATTTCATAGTAGGACCTCATGGTTGTCATCCGTCGCTTTTCATTTCATAGTAGGACCCCTTTGGTTGTCATCCGTCGCAACCTTACAGCACAGCGGTACATCGTAGTTCTAAGGTCCGTTGTGTTCCCTTCATGTTACGGCACCATGGGCTTACATTTAACAAGATAATGCCCGCTCCCACACTGCACATGTTTCTATTGCTTACCGTAGTGCTTGCCGAACATTATCTTGGCCAGCAAGGTCGCCGGATCTGTCTCCTATTGAGCACGTTTGGAGCATTATGGGCAGGGCCCTCCAACCAGCTTGGGATGTTGACGATCTAACGCGCCAGTTGGACAGAATTTGGCACGATATCCCTCAGGAGGACATCCGCAACCTCTATCAATCGATGCCAAGCCGAATAACTGCTTGCATAAGTGCCAGAGATGGACAAAAGCGTTACTGACTTTTTCACTTTGTGAACCTCTATCACTTCAATAAATCATCCAATTTTTTTCAAACTGTAATCATTTGTTTTTCTGTACATGTACATCACTTCTACCGATATTCGTTCCATTCGGATAACTCCTTCTTGGTGCGTCTTTTTTTTTTTTTGTTTAAGAGTGTATAAATGTAATGATTTCGGGAAAACGTAGAAGAGGAAATCAACTTGCAGTCGTCGTAATCAAAGATGAATATTTTGATGTGCAGTTAACACCGGTACTTTTAACAGCTTTCAGTAGTCGAGTGGAAGTATGGAAGAAGATGTTGACACAATCCAGTTTAGCTAATTACCATTTTTATTTCCAGGCACATTAGAAGTATTCTTCGTAGACAGTATACTTTTTAATCATAAACAATTACAATAATTTCTTATATTCAGATTAACGGGGGCGACATCCTTTTAGACGGGAAGCAAAGCGAGGAGCTATTAGCAAGATAGAAGCTAGCAGAAGAAGGTGACGTAATTAGCTCGCCAGAGTAGGTGCGATTCTAGAGAAAAGTTATGATTGGTTAGTATTAGTTTTGGTTTGCACTTTTCAAGCAGCGTTACGTAAGGTAGAAAAATCTCGAATTCGGAACAACAGATGAATTTAGGGGGTGGTCACCAAATTTAGATTGTTAATTTTGAGATCGCCAATTGGTTTCTAAAGCAACTATCGTATTTTCTTATATCTTATATCTTATATATATAGAGAGAAGAGAGACTCATGTCCATAAATTAAGGATAATGCAAAATCAGGCAAAGGAAGAGTTAGAAGCAAACAAATTTGACTTATTTGTAAAGCTTATTTATTAAACAAAAGGTAAAGAGCAATGCAAAAAAAAGATGCTATATGTTTGATATTATTAAAAAAATTAGCGATTTTTTCTCCCTGGAGCAAATTACAAAAAAAAAAAAACCTATTTATAAAAAATCAATATTACATGGTTGGTATGATTGTTAATACATTGTTTGTCTCCCAGACGATGCAATACAGTCCGTACAACGCCTAGGCATGCTGAGTATCAAACTATCGATCTGATCTTGGGGGATATTACACCACTCAAAAAGCAATGCTCTCCGAAGTAGTAGACATATAGGAGGAGGTTGACGGGCTGCAACTCGTCGCCAAGCATGTCCCACACGTGCTCTACTGGATTCAAGTCCGGTGAGAATGCTGGCCAGTCCATACCGGTGATAGCCTCCGATTGGAGGCTTTCGCTTACGATGTTTGAACGGTGAGGACGGGTGTTGTCATCCATAAACACAAATTGTGCGACCATGGCGCCCCTAAACAAACGTACATGTTTTTCCAGAATGACGTCCCGATTGATTTGGCTTGCCACGGTTCCAATTTGAACATGCAGGTCAGTTCTGGAACCCAAAATAATTCCACCCCAAACGAGCACTCCTGCACCACCGTAACGGTGTCGTTCAGTCATGTTTTCTTGGTGGTAGCGGGTACCTGGAGCTCTCCATATGAAAGTCCGGCGAGAATCAGACTGCAAGCTAAACCTGGACTCGTCGGTAAACATCACACAAGCCCACTGTTGCGGTGTCCACAATGCATGCTCTCTACTCCAGGCTAACCGCAGGCGACAGTGAGTTGCAGTAAGTGGAACGCATCTGACAGGTCTACGAGCATATAGACCAATCTGCCCTAAGCGTGTGTACACGGTCTGGCTTGAAATTGTCGTACCAGTGGCTGAAGAGAGCTGACGAGACAGGTCTGAGGCTGTGCTCCACCTGTTTCTTTTGGCAGTAACTGCCAAATACCGGTCCTCATTCGGCGTTGTAACTCTGGGCCGACATGTGCTGTAACGTCTACTCACATTACCATCATCTTGGAATCGTTGCCAAAGCCTGGAAATAACACTCTGGGCAATTCCAAGTTCGTCTGATACTTCCAGTTGGGTACGCCCACATTCCAGACGGCCGATAATTCTACCACGTAAAAAATCATCCAAATGCGTCCTTTGTGTCATAACTATTCGGTTATTGCACTGAAGTGCTTATAAAGCGCCTGCGAACAATTTTACTACTTTGCCTGTATTCCTTATACATCACTCTCTTACCCTCTCATCATTGTGACGTACATCGGTGTCATCTGGTTACTTCCTGAAATTTGCATATGATTCTTGAAGATGTGTGTAGTGATTTTACAGGTGATATATTTATTTTAGAGTTCGATTTCCGCGTGACTCCGAATTATCCTTAAATTATGGTCATGAGTGTATATACATATACATAAAAGTAGAAAGTAGTACACGAACAAGAGACAACAACAATGCTTTGTATTTTTTCCATGCCTTTGAATTGTTTTTGGTTTTTAGCGTGCAACTTTTAAATTAATTTTTCTTTTTTAATTTGATTTTTTATCATCCCTTTTTAGTTTTTAAAGTTTGTCTCGTTTTGTATTTTTTACATTAATTTCTTTCTTCGTTTACTTTTACTTTATTAGTATTGTATTATTGTTTACTCATAGTGAAATTTTTTTTTTTTACTCTGGAAGTATAGTATCAAATGTACTTTTAAGCAATAGCTTTTAGAACTTTCCTCTTCTTTACAAATATATATATATATATATATATACACGTTTTGTGCCGCTGATTGCAAACAAAAAGGGAGGTGCACAACTATATATTATAACAGTCCTATATACACAATTTCAACGTTCTGAGACTACTCGTTTTTGAGTTATGTGAGGTACATACATACATACGTACGTACTAACCTACAGATGTCACGAAAAAATCTCTCCTGAATCCATTTTAAATCAGTATGATAATTCGTTTGAGGAAAAAGAGTCCTTTATTCTGTCCTTACGTACAGATGTAACGAAGAAACATCGTTAAATTGCATTCGGTAGCGGTCAAAATAGATATTTTCGATTAAATATGATACTCGGAATTTTTCGTGATTACCATACTTCCTTTATTTCGTACAAGGAAGTAAAAAATGAACAGAAGAATATATTTTATAGCCTAATTGATCAAAAAACAGTTGTTTCAAATTAATTATCAGATTCATAAAATATACATATTGAGAAGGTATCAAAATATACTTTTTATTAGAAATATTACATAATAAAGTTCATAATATTTAAGAATATAATAAAAATACAGCAAGTATAAACTCATTATAAACAGGAAAACATTACTATAAGTATGTAAAATTAAATAAGTGTTAAGCAAATGCATTTTCCGTATCAGCTTAGATTCGTTTCACAAACAATTTTGAAAAAAATTAAAAAATATGTTTCAAAATATTTGATTTCACAAATTAATTTCCGGAGCATTTGATTGCATTATTATTTTAGGAGTATTTTATTATTTTTAATTCATATGATATATTAAATTTATTTGATTTAATAAATTCCTTTTGCGATATATATCTAGATGTTATATATATACTAGATGCTAAACAATGACAGCATTTTAAAAGCAAATTATTTTCGATAATCGCATTTTTATCGAAAATAGATGATTGTTGTTTAGAAAATGTGTAAATCGCTAATTTGTCCAAAAAATAAAAGTAAAAATGCATATATCAAAATTACACTACAGGTACAAAAATATACAATGCTAGATATGCTGATCAAATCTCATAAAGGCAGGAAGTGAATAATTTGTAACCAGAATGACGTGCTTTCATACTTTTAATTCCTTTAGAAGTTTCTCTGCTTCAGCACAGGCCTATACAATAGAAGAGAAAAAGAAATACACGAAAACATATTGCATAAAATACTTTAAAAAACACGCACATATACTAACACATGCATATACCTTTTCCTCAAAAAATTTCTTTAATGAAGGTAAAATTTATAGTGGCATTAAATAGTATTAACATATGGTGGCAGTTAAATTTATACTTTTCTTCTTTACGTAAACATTATAGTTCATTCACTCAACACCCAGTTATACCTACTAATCAAATCCCGAATATGCATACATAAAGGTATCAGGAAGCATGAATAATCTGAAAAACGTCTAAAGTCTATAACTATAAAAATTTAAAATGCTTTTAACAGCATACGTATATGCGCGAAGAGTTATAAAATCCGAAAAATCTTTAAATGCTGTAGCAACAAGATATCTTTTTTCGACAAATTGGGCGAATATTATATAAAAACCTCATATCATTAGATTCAAATTCACTTTCTTGAACAGATTTTTTCTACTCACTCCAATTCTGCGCTGTGGGCTTATCACTCTTATTTAAACTCCAACGTCAACTTTTTCGTTTTGCTTTTTTATTCCATACCCTCAGTGGCGTAAGTAGTGTTCGTGGACTTCTATGCAAAAACATATTTCTAGACCGAACGCCTCATTATTTATAGTACTAAAAAAAGGAGGTATTATGATGATAATTTTGTTGGGGGCTGGATTAATTATAAGGCAATATAAGCCCGTATACATATAGGATATCAAGGTAAAAAACGCATAACATAATTTTTACAAGAAAATCGTATTTATGGATTTTTTTTTCGGTCCCTCACTCTTTTTTCTGTTTCTCTATATTTAAACCAACAAAGAGTAAAAACTGGAGCCTTATTACCGTCATCAGCTAGTTTTTAATCCAGCTTTGCTACTTTGAGGGATCATATTTTTATCAGAGTTTTCTTTCATGACGGATGTATCGAGAACAAATAAATAAATCTATAAAGGAAAGGAGCATGTTATGGAAAATACAGAATTAAAAGGATTATATATATAGAAATGTATGATTATAGAGAGAAGAAGCCCTGTATCAACATATTTTATATGAAATTTGCACCAATGTAAAGTTTTGTTATCATAATTATTATTATTTACTGTTCTAGAAATGAATAAATGACTCATTAAATTATAGACTAACAGAAAGATAGCATAATAAATAATCATACAAAAAGAAATTATGTTAGTAATAATATGTTAAAATTTAATAATTTTGTTAGTTCACAAATACGAGTTATTCAAACATTCGCAAAATAAATAAATAAATAATAAAATAAAAAAAATAAATATAGCGCTTTCCTTAGCTTAAAAATGTATTATCTAACCTTAAAACATACATCAGGAACCTCATAAACAAAACTGTCCGACTATATAATTTTTACAAAAGATGTATTATCTGAAGTTTTTTCCACCCCTATTCATGTAATTCCTCTATGCCCCTAATTTCTTTCGTTACATTAGTTCTAACGTTTTGGTAATTAAGGTAACACTGGCTTATTAATGTTTTAAGGTATTTTCTACCATCTTACCATGTCCGCTATGATAGGAAGGTCCGAAGTTCCAATCCCAAGAAGGGCATCGCTAATTTTTCATGTTCCGTGCTTAGACAAACTCAACGACTCTATAATCTAATTGATAAAAGTCACCTTAAATAAATAATAAAAAAATCCTGATTTATTAAAATTTAAATCTTGCTAATTTCATTTCCACAAAATCATTTATTTATTATTAGTATTAACACTCTGTATATATATATATATATATATAAAAATCCGAAAATGTATTTCGAGTTATAAAGATCTTTCGAGATAGACTCGATCCCAAGCGAACAGACTGGCTGCATGATTAGTTTTTATAGTTTCGTCATGTGTTACTTGAATGCGAACCAATTCCTCTTAAAATATTTTTCACTGTGAAATCCCTCCCTTTTGGAAGATAGTTCTTGTGTGCTTTATCATATTCAAGTATCGTAAATTTTATTCATTTTTTGTTCATTTTATAGACCATTGGTTGACTAGCTGCATAGCAACTGATTGTCTGAATAAGACCGGATTGGATTATTTATTATGTATACGAAGGATATCTGTATAATGGTAGAAAAAGTTTTCGTGGAGCACTTTCTAAGGGAAACTGCCACGTTACTCATGACAGAAAACGAAAATTTACAAGAAGTCAACCCGTTCGGGGGAAGTCTAAGACTGCTGAGTAAGAAAAGTTGCTGAACGTTCTTAATTGCCTCCTTGGTTCGATTCCCGAAAACAGAAAGGTTTAAATACTTTTCTTATATAAAGCCAATTTTGCTTCAAAAGAAATTCAAGTATTTCTGTTGTGGAAGTCTCAAATTCTACAACAGAAAGCAGGCCGAATATCAGTTTTCGAGTTTCGTAGCGAAGATATGGAAAGAGCAAAACTTTTATTTGTTTCCTGTATGATAATGAGTGTTGGAAAAAAGATTTCTACAGAATAAGTTCCTCAAACATTGATTCTAAATGTATTTACCCAGTTACAAAATATCTAAGAAAGTAAGCCAATTTTGTAGAAACAATTTCTGCCCAATGATTGCGAGAATTGTGTAAATAGCAAAGTATAACGTTTTATATAGCTTTCATCGAGTAAAATATCTAATTAATAAAATATTCAGTGTATTTTAATTAAATAAATAAAACGTTCCATGCCTTTTCTGTAAAATTCGTAAAATTAGACCACTTATTTGGAATTACTGACTTAGTAGATAACGAAACTGATTTAGAACACACAAACTTTTGGTTAACTTTTTTAACCATTGGCGGTAAAATAAAGCACAAGTGTTAAATCAGTTACTGTCCAAGATTAGAACGCCACTCTAGGACTTGGTGCTCCGAGAAAAAAACACGTGAACATGTTTTCTCAGAATTCTACAGAATTCTAGTTAACAGTCCAAAATGTTTTTTCCTTTTCGAAATGGGCAGTTCTACTTATGTGGGCTGTCTCATTTAAAATACAACTGAGGCTTCTGATTACTTCCGTTAATTCAAATTATAATAGTCTCTTGTTGTTCCTGTTTCCTGAAATACATTTAGGCTTTCAAAGGTTACACCGACTACACATCCCCCTATTTGCTTTGCCTCAACAAAATTCCTTTTTCGGAATAATTTCATGAGGTGATAACAACGCATTATCTGTAGAGATGGTGTATAAAAAAGTGCAAAAATTTTCAGAGGATTATGAATATAGTCGTTTTTAAATTAGGTAAAACTATATTTATAATTTTATAATTTATACGGACTTATGACGATATTATTCATCATATTCCGAATTTGTAGTAAGTAGATATTATCACCATAAAACCTTAGTTTACTTTATTTATCATTTAATATCTAAAAGCCAATGGCACAAAAAATGCATGCGCATACAGATTTCAGTTATCGTGCGAAACATACAGTCTTTCTCTGTATGCTTCAGTAAAACGTTACTATGTATGAAAGCGCTTTAAATTCTAAAAATACATAAGATTAATTTAAATTTCATTTACCAAAACGTAAAATTCAAAAATACTTAAGTTACCTGATTCTGATTTAGCATGAAATTCTTAGAATATATGCAGATTTTCTCAAATTCAGAGGTAAGGTATATTTTAATTGTATAGCATTTGTTTTAACTTAAGTAACCTTTCGTATCTTGTCTAGTTTCAACTTACAGCTCCCTACCAGAATGAATTTTTAGAATTGCGTTGAATGCAAATGAGGAAGAAATAGTATTAAAGGAAAATTCCAACTTACTTTCGAGAGAGAGAGAGAGCTAGGAATCCTGAGTAGCGCGCGTTTGTCTAACTGCTGTTATGCTTGACCGTATATTACGCGCCTTTGATGGTTCGCCGGCTAGTTTAAAACTAAGGGCCAACTCCGTTAGATTTGTGTTAGTTTCGGCTATCTCTTAGTTAGTTAAAGTTAGTGCTTATTTCTTATTTTTGAGTTCAAGTCCGAGTGGTGGCTTCGTTGTAAGCCCGAAGAAAGGGGTCAACAAAGTGAGGAACTCCACAACAGTAGCAAAGAGAAGGGAAGTTATTTGACTATTTGGAGATGCTTTTGATTTAGGGACCTGGGAAAAGCCTGAATTTTAGTTCAGAAAATTCTCGAGAAAGTTTAACCTCTCAGAAAAGCTTTATGATCATAATTTATATAAATGAAACAAAAAGTTTTAATTTAATTTTATAGAACTTACACTTTCTCAGAACGTCTGTCATTATAATTTTTCATAAATTTAAAAAAAACCAAAGTTTGATTTTAGGTTTACATTAACCATGCGGTACATTAATTATAAAATTTAAATATTCATGAAATTGCTCAAAGTAAAGGAAATGTGCTAATTCCTTTTGCATGTACACTCTGTACCACATATGCAAAACTTCTAAAGTTATTAAAATATTGCGTAAACACAAATTATTCGATTTTTAAAAAAGTATTTAAGTCTTTTCATTTTTCGGAAAATCTGCAATGTTTATATAAATAATCGAATGCTGAACCTTTAACTTTTCTCTAATTTTGGGAGAAGACATTCGTTTTGTCTTGCTTCTAAGACAGACACTGGACATATTTTTACGGTCCATACGACTTGACTACTGCATAAAAATGACAGGTCCCAAAAGCCTCCAATGGCGTATTAAACAATTTTTCCTATAATGGTCCCACATTATAATATTCCTTTTCTGCTGGATGCGAATGTTGTGTCTCATCGACATAGTAAAAAGTTATTAAAATACACTTTCCTCAATTGTTAATTATCCTATTAATCATATTGAAGAAGATTTTGTTATGATTAAGAATTACGGTTGCGATTAGGCAAAGAACTTAAATAATTTTCTTAAAATTATGTATATTAAAATAAGTACTGAAATTACTTTAGAATTCACAAGATTCCCTTAATCGGCTAGCCTAGTAATTTCAAGAACTATCTAAAACTAATGAATCGACTGTTCTAATTGGGGGAGGGGGTAAAAGAGCAGAAACTGTGATTTTTCACAGTTTCTGCTCTTTTAGAATTTTAAATAATAATAAAATGCAAAATAGAATTTTAAATAGAAAGAAATCAGATTTAAAACGCTTTATTTATTAATTTTTAATGTTATTCAATATTTATACTAATTGAGAGCAATGTATTAATTGAATTATCCAGCCACACTTTAAAAGCTGTCATGGATATGTAGCCAACAATTGCTAATGAACATGTAGCCAACACTTTACGCTAAACTAACTACTTTTTGTGTATGGGAAAATATCTGACATACGGCAATAATGCAAAAACACTTTTTGGATCTCCTTACCTGGGCATCCAATGAATTGATGATGCTCCTGATATCCCGCCCCTTCGTTTTAGCAGCCTTTGTGACAGGCTTGTCTCCAGAAATTCGTAAATTACTGTCATAATAAACCATGATCGTCAAATGATCACTAGTGGTCATTAATGGTCTTCATCATTAACGACGTGTAAACGTTCGGGTCGCAGAGAGTCAGAATAACAATATGCAACTTATTTTGTTTTATATTCGAATTGCGAAATTTGTGTGCAGCTTCGTTTCAAGCATTTCCTGACATTGCGTATCCAGAACTAACTAAAACGAAGGTTAAGCCTATTCTTAGTCTATCTTGTGTTTTCCTAAATGCATACATAATTGGAGGGAAATAATGAGTTTAATTTTGTTACCACAACATTAATTTTATAACGATGATAATAAGAAAGTTTCCATTTTTCTATTTAGTAACATCGTCTCGAATTCCTTAAACTTCTAACATGATTCTCTCCTTGTAATAGATGCTTGCCAAAACTTTTAAACAAGTAATAATTAAAATAAATAACCAGCTGATTTAATTTTCCTAGAATATAATATACATACCTGTCGATCATCGGCAGTTTTAACTGGATAATCCCTCGCCTGCTTCAGGAAATCCACGGCTTTTTCTTTTTGATTTAGCTTTAAGAGACATTTTCCAATCATCAGCAGGTTCATGCTGTAGAACAATGGCGAGACTGAAAAATAAAGAATGAAGTCTCCTTATCATATTTATCTGTAATATATAAGAAAGTATGCTGGGCATTTACCGAAGATAGGGATTTATTAAGATAATACCGCCTTATAGTCATAGCATAAGATCTATAATTATAATTGCTATCTTCTTTTAATTAAAATAAACGAAAGTCGCACACATTCTCTTAATAAATTAATTTGTAGCTTGAAAATTTTACTCTGTTCAATTTGAGAGTAACATAATACAATGACATATATTAAAAAAAGTTTTAAAATTCTATACCTCGCATATTCTCCCAAAACATTTGACATCCAAAGCAGTCAATTCATACATTGCCATATTCGCTTTCGAAACTTGTGAATTACAGTTCAGTAATAAGTGCTACAATAATATCGAAGCATTTATTACCATTTTTAGATCCGTTTAAATGTGATAATGACATTATGAACATAATGGTTGACGGTCTATTAAAAATAATTTTGAGTCAACAGTATTTAAGTAAATTTCTTGTCTGAGGTAACTTGAATTCTAAAATACAACATAAATTATGCAGAAAGCACATCAGAAAAATCATTTTTAGCAGCAGTTTCGTTTTAACAGTTAAACTACAATACATAGCTTTAGATAACTAACTCTGTTCAGCAAGTAGAAGGGAAGCTGGCGGCCGCGGCGTTGGACTAGAGTTCTAATCTTGGAGAAGACATAGATGCTTGTAAATGGCGGTATGGGCGCATTTAAAATGCCGCGGAGCCAACGGTTTTCTCAAGAGACTAATGGTAGAGAGATCCTTGGTTCCAGCTACCCTAGTGTTTAAAATAACTGGAAATGAACTGGGCAAGCTCGTACTATCATCTATGACCTATAAGGTACCCAAAGACTTTCGCCAACCACAGGTACAACCTTTTATCTCATACCCAGGACTGTGAAGACTAAACTGTGATCAGATCAACAGAATTAGCCACATACACTGGTGTGCAAAAATTAAGGACGAAGTCGAAAAATTAGCATATCAGCTGAACGAAGAGGCAGAGCGGACAGAAAGACCAATCAGGAGATTAAGTAAGGTGATGTACGGTAGCACATGCGCAGATATGCAGGTAGACGTAATGGGGGAGTGTCTGAGTAGTATAAAGCATGTTGTCGGTGTAAGATCAGTATTTCTGGCAAAGAGATTGCACGCCGTATAGCAGTTAAAATCCCACCGAGTTGCTGCCTCAGCGAGAAATGGCGAATAATCAATCTGTTACACGACCTCTGGATGCTTTCACCCGAGGTCGAATCATTGGGAAGTTGGAGGAAGGCCGCAGTGTGACAAGTGTGGCTCCACAGTTCGGAATTGCTCACAGCATCGTTTCACGACTTTGGAGACAATTTCAAAGTACAGGAACAGCTATCCGGGGGTTTAGTAGTGGTCGTCCACGAGGAACCACACCCGCAGATGACCGGTATATTGCCTTACAGGCCAGAAGAAACAGGCGGCAGACAGCGGGAGAAATCGCTAGACACACGACACAGGCGACTGGACGACCGATATCGCGTTTTACCGTGGCCAGAAGACTGCACGGTGGTGGTCTGTTTGCACGACGCCCTGTACGGTGTGTACCTCTAACGCCTGCCCATCGGAGAAGGCGTTCTCTGTGGTGCCGGGAACACCGGAATTGGAGAGACAATGAATGGGGACGAGTACTCTTTACAGATGAGAGCAGATTTAGTCTGAGTTGCGATTCTAGACACATACACGTCTGGACAGAGCGGGGAACACGCAATAATCCCTTCAACATCATCAAAAGGGACTGTTTTGGAATTCGCGAAGTTCTCGTTCCAGCAGACATAATGCTTGGTAGCCGGACCGACCTTCATATCTCCCAAGGAGGTTCGTCACCTGGGACTGCTATTGTAACGAGGTTCTTCTTCCTTTTATGCGTCTTTTCACAAGGGCTATGGGTCCTCAGTTCCTCTTCATGGACGACAACGCTCCACCTCAAGGTCTCTGGATCTAAATCCCGTCAAGCATGTACGGTACTTACTAGGGAGACCCGCGGCAGCACGTAACTTATCGCCAGTAACGATTCCGAAACTGCGATTGGTGCTACAAGAGGAACGAGCAGCAGTGTCTACCCAGCTCATTAACAACCACATATCCAGCATGCACAAATGATGTGAAACCTGCCTAGCAGTCAGGGGAGATCATATCCCCTATTAAAGACCGGATGTTTCTTGCTGGACACCCATCACAGGGATGTTTCAGCCTTCAGTCGCATTGCGCTCCATGCTACTTTTTCAATAAAGCTTCTTTTTATCCCTCTGATTTCTCTTTCAGTAAGCGTTGCTTACATTACTCATGTTCTTACGTATTGGGGATCTTACGGTATTAAATGTGTTGATTTGGAAAGCTTTTGTAGAAAGTTATATTGAAAAAACCGTCTCGTCCTTAATTTTTGCACACCAGTGTAGATATACAGCAGAAAAAGATCATACGCCATTACTTACATATCTTATTTCTACCTCAATTGAGAAGATGTATTATATATGAAACGCTCCCTTTTTTGTATTAATTGTTTTCAGATAGTCAGATCAGAAGGATTAGTTACAACAGTAACAGTCACATCATAGCATAGTTTATTACAATGTTTATGTTTTAAAAAATTAGTAATTTTTGCTAAATTGGATAGATTACATAACGAAACTTTCACAATTCTTAGCTTTCTAAAATTTAATATAATTTTACACTTCCCGATTTAATCTTTCATCTGTCATGACGCTCTATTCTTAGTATTTTTATCACCGAACACAAGTTCACTAGAAACGTTTCGCAAATTTTTTACAAGCATTGTGAATAATTTTTAAAAATGTAAAATTGTTTAAAAACAGTATTACATGATAAAAGAACTGTAAATGTAGACTTAAAAAGGCAAGTATATAATTCACAGTTAAAACTTACTTTTCTCTCCCATTTCAAAGTAATGCAGAGCCTAAAGGGAAAAACATTTTATATTAAAATAAAATATAGAATTATATTTTATACAGAAAAGGTTTTGAATTTACATTACTAATAAAAGAAAGTCTTTTTCCAAGCGCACAACAGATGTAAAAATAACAGCAAATTAAGAAGCATGAGCATTTTCAGGTTCTAGTGACAAAAATAAATAGCACGTTATTATACTCTATCCAAAAATACATGTCCACTATCGTAATAAATATAAACTAATAACAGCATCTCATAATTAATCAAATTATTTTAGAAATATATGTGAATTTCATTTCGTATAATAATTACATGAGCTACGAAATTATACAACATGCTACGACGCATAAAACATTTATTTAAAATATACTTAATTCTGAAAGCTAAAGTGGGAAGTCGAAAACTGTCAAGCTACTGAAAAGCGCCCAGTATGAAATTAAAAAAGACAGAGCAGGGGTTCTCAACCAGGGAGGGATGAGGTTAGCCTTTTCTTTATGTGCTAAGTTTTTAGTTTTATTTTATAAACATGACTAACTACTTTTATTCAAGTTTTGGCATTTATCAACATTTTCTATACTTTTTCTTGTTCAGTTTATAAAACGCATTAAAAATAAACTTACGAAAGCATATTTATTTTTCGACTTCTGGAATGGATAGGAGGGATCATCTAGGAACAGTGAAAGGGGTATATGGAGCAAAAAACGTTGAAAGCCACTGAGATAGACCATCATATTTTTCATTTTCTTAAAAACTTTGATTATATATTCTTTCATATTAAGAAGTAAGAATAAATTACAATGAAATATACTTTAAATAGACCAAAACGTTAATTATTTTTAGTTTAAATAAGAATACAAAGTGCATTAAATAACAAGATATAAATAACAGGTATACATGATACAATAATATACCTCAGTACCTAATAAAAGGCATCAGAAACATAAAGCTGTAATGTACTAGAGAGAGAAACGTCAACTCTGAAGGGGAACAGGAATGCGAACCACGTGACATATGGAACATTTCCCAAATCGTATTTCCCGCGAATCTTCCTTACCATTACAGCTCTATGGAGAATTTGTCAGAAGCAAGTGTTTTGCGAGTACGCGCATTGTTTAGGACTTAAAAAATGATACTTTCGTGCTCCGCATATGGATGTAATTCCAGATACGTGAAAGGTGGAGAAGTAACATTTCACAGATGAGCTTTTCCTAAAGTTTTAAAACCTATTTTTTATAAAATGTAGAGGTGTTTTAGCCACTCTACTTGCCGTTTTCTAATAAAAAAAGATTTTCTAATTTTATATAATATATGTATACTTGAATTAACATTTAAATAAAAGTTTCGTAATATATATGTATGTTTTTAATAACTGCGTTCTGAAAAAAATGTTAAAATTTTAGTAATATGATATAATGTTAATTAGTCTAGTAGTCTGCTTTGGCGACATTTTTTGTACGCCAATAGACTTTGCTTCAAATGCGTTTAGTTATATATTCTTTGTATGCGTTTGCTTATGCGGACATGTACGAAGTAGTAATGTATGTATTTAATACTTGGTAATGTCGATACAATACACTGTGTAAGAACTGCATAAAATTATGATTTTTTTTGGGGGGGGGGACATGAATAACCTTATTTTATTCCCTTTTCTTGCATCCAAATATAACAAATATGTTTACTTTCAGTCACGTATTTTCTTTCTTATATCATACTTCTGGCATTTATTTTAATATTAAGAATTTGTTAAGTATTAGGAAAATAGTTATTATATAGCAGTTAAATTTCAAAATAATAATAATTATAACTTTAATAATTATAATTTTACCTTCAAAAATTATTTAAAATAGTGCCACTACATTGTGCAACGTGCATAATATATTAATTTTTGCTAGTAAAAGGAAGTCTTAATTTACCACATTTTTGTTTCATAATTTATTAATTTACCTCTCTCTCTTCCTTTTAACTTATATCGGCTATATTGACATTCATTTTTACTTCATTTAATTTAATAGCTTTCTCACTTTGATTTGCCTATTATGTAGTTCTCTGTAATACACCGTATTAACATTAAATTTCCTTTTCGTATTAACATTGAATTTCCTTTTTGTACTATTTTCTGTTTTCACTCATTTTACTTATGTTATCTATTTTTTATTTTTTATTCTGTCCTAAGCACTAAAAAACCTTCTATTTTTTATTTTTTATATATTTATTTATTTTTCCCCTGGCCAGTGACATTAATTTTTACTTCATTTAATTTAATATCTTTCTCACTTTGATTTGCCTTCTATGTAGTTCTCTGTAATACACCGTATTAACATTAAATTTTCTTTTCGTATTAACATTGAATTTCCTTTTTGTATTTTCTGTTTTCACTCATTTTACTTATGTTATCTATTTTTTATTTTTCTGTCCTAAGCACTAAAAAACCTATTTTTTATATATTTATTTTCCCCTGGCCAATTTTTAGGCTAATTTTCCTGTTTTATTTTAATCTCTTTTTCACTCAAAATAATTTCTAAAATTATCTTTGCTCCTTTATGCATTATTATTGCATTATAGTAAATATATATATGAATTTTATTTATTTTTAAAATTTTTTAAATTATTTTATTTTTCATCCGCTATTTTTAGTATGTATTATATACTTTCCTAAATCCCTTTCTATTTATTTATTTATTTGTTTATTTTTAAATGAAAAAACTCTTTTTTTATTTTTATTTTATTTGTACTTTATTTATTCTATTACCATTTTTCTGATATGATGCATTTATTGTACACTGCTTCGTCTCATTCTGTTTTTGCCTTTTTTCTCTTTGTCTACCTTTGTGCTGCTAAGCTAGGTATGACTATTTGTCTGGCTGTCGGGGGTAGACTGCATTTTGCAAATTTAATTTGTGCAGTATAGAAACAGCCTTATAGTGATGCTACCCTCTTGATGAAATCATCATTATTTCAACTTTTTTTTTATTTCATTTTATTCACTTTTAACGGAAAAAATTCGCCAGCCGTGGCGATAGTACGCCAAAGTCTAGGTTCAGTTTCATTTCATGCCCAAACTCCTGCAGCTCATTCCTGTGCCGCTTTTCACCCGGTTTTGAATGGCGATGCTCGGTCTAGTATATAACAGGTCTATGATCAGAAACGTCTTTATTGGAATAGATTAGACTAATGGTGTAAGTTTTTGAAAACTGTCAGTTAAGTATGTTATAAATTATATCTAACAGAATTTTACTAAAATTTCATTCTTAGGCGGTGGACAAACGATTGTTCTGTGGAGATACATAACAAGATGTAAGAAAAAAAATTAATTAATTACAATAATGAAGAATATTTGTCAGAATTATTATTTAAATGGATTACAAATCACATGAAACAGACAAGTAAAGATATTGAAAAACAAAATAAATATATGAACTTTTAATAATTATATTCATTGCTCCGAATCTCTCAGTAATAGATGTAACTTAAAAATGATCTAGCAACTTAAAAAGAATACATTAAAGATTTATGTTACACTTACTAGAAACATCTCTAAGAATAAGAAGTTAAGTGGTTGCTTAAACGATAAAGCACAGTTCTTATGTCTCGTGGGATAGCAATGACTATGAAGTCACATAAATGTTAACTAGCTTCCCAAAATAAGATAACGGAGCGCGATAAATGAGCAGATAAATGTACAGAAATTTCTATCGTCCAAATTATTAAGAAGTATTCATTTGTTATGCAACTGCTCAGCTTTTCAAACTACATTGTAGTGTCATTAGGCTTGTCGAACCTGAAAACATGAAAAAGTGCAGTGCCCTCCGCGGAATTCAAACTCGGAATCTTCCGATGATTAGCCACATGTACTTCCAGTTACACCACGAAGGCACACGGAAAGAAGGGAGAAAATACCTTACATTCCTTCCCACATAACGAACGAGTAGGGACAGAGGAATCCAGTCCCGATGGTAATGAATTATTATTCACCACGTTTTAGTTCAGGCACCACTGTAAAGTCATTAGTTTTGTCAAGAGACGAAATATGAAAAAATATGTAAAGCCCTTGCCGGGATTCGAACTCCTGGTCACGAAAGCACACGGCAAGGATCAAGAAACGACGTTGCAACATAAAATTTGCTTTTATAATTTTGAAAGATAAATTTAAAAAAGCTTTTGCCGCAAAACCTTAAAACTGATTTGTTTACCATGAAAGATAATTAAAAATCTGCCGAGAGATTCACTACTGCTAAACAGCTGTTAGGCAAACTGATAATGAATGTCGCAGCTACGTGAGAAAATAACCTGATATGAAAAACGAAAAGATTGAAATATACACATTGCTAAATTTAATTAATAAAAACTTGTTTTTATTATCCCCAATTTTTGAAATGAAAGTTCATGTTTTTAGGACTTAAATCTATTTTAAAGTCATCAATCAATTTTCAGCCATGAAGTAAAATTTTCAAGGTATTATAACTGTTGCAACTCTGGGGGGGGGAGGGGAACATGCCGCTTAGTCAACAGAAAACGGTATAGGTGCAAAAGAAGCAGAAAACGTCATATTTTTATACTTATACTCCTTCCAGTACACATACGGCAGAAAGAATAGCTTTGATTACATTTCAAAATGTAGCTTAAAAAACTTAAATGTAGTAACAGTTCCCATATCATAATTGCACTTGTATTATATTCTCGTTAAAATAGAGTTCCTTGTACTCTAGGATACTGAAGAACTATGTAGTGACTATTTGCTGAGTTCTTGCAACGTAACAACTCTGGAAAAGGGTTAAATTACTATTTATTTCAACACAAGATGAATTAACAGATGGCCCCTCTCAAGCGCACAAGAAGCCTTCACTTGGGCTTTACCTCAAAATATAAAATATAAAACTAAACTAATCTTAGATAATTTAAATCAGTCGAAGATGCACAGAATCAAACTCGCGAAGTGGTCTTTAATTAAGGATAACTAGCGCATACTAGCAGGCACGCATTAAGTCTGGACCCAGAATAGCAAGTTTAAACTAATAGCAACAACGTGGCCGAAAGGCAAAACACATTTTCCTACTGAAGTGATCCAGACTTCAGCTCAAATATTCGTTTTTACCTTATTTTCATGAATCGTAATCCTGAAAACTCATTCTGGCAGCGAAGAAACTAGAAAGTAAAGGAAAGGCTTGTTCCAAACTAAAAATAATTATTAGAAAAATAAAAAATAAAACCCTACAGCACGTAAGAAAGATTACAAAACATACCTCTTCATATGTGGACGTTGGTGGAGAAGCAAAAATAGCAGCTGCTACTTGTCTTTGATACCAAGGCATATCGGCGAATGTGAAACACCTGAAAAATTAATAAATAAATAATATAAGAAACACTATGTTTCTATATCAGAAAGAAAAGTTTACAGATTTATTATGCAATATATTGCACTTATCCAGACTCCTTTTTCACCACTTTTATTTGCAAGATATGACGATTCGCTATACAGTCAACCTGTGTTTTGATGATTCAATTTATGACTTCCATTTATCCTCATTTAAAATTAAACTAAAATAATGAAAAAGTAATAAAAATAAAAATACAAAAACAAGTTACATTTGTAAAGAGAAAATACAGCTATAAAACGTGATTAAATACTTAACAACTGCACTAAGCTCCGCTCATTTTCTCCTCATCGTTACAGCCTCTTTTGTTTAACCATCTTACGTGGTAATTATTCTGCGATAGTAAATGAAGGGATTGCATGTGATAAATATGTAATTAATAGTGATAAGTGAATAAAAATGAACGCAACAAAAAATCTGTTTACAAGAAATCTATTAATGCCACTCCTAGCGAGAAACATCCCTTGCTACATTCTCATAATCGAGATACGCTTAGGTCCTTTTCCCATCACCAGATAATCCTCAACCTGGAGTTTCACCATTGGTGAACCTCAGCCAAGTAAATTCGCATCCAGTCCAATTGTTTAATAGCATCTCTATAGAACTGGCGCTACATAAACTACAGACGCCTTTGGATGTGGATGCAAATAATAATCACTGTCTCTATTCCTTTAATATAAAAATAAATATTTTTCATTGACTTCAGAAATAAAATATTATATAAATCTGGTTGAACTGAATTAAAATCACTACATTTTAGATTACCTGAAATGTATGTTATATGACCGAGCTTCTCGAACTTTCATTTGCACTGTTACGCACATAAAAATGTTTTCTCAATCGCATTTGTTATTGTGCTTGCTTCTGCATCTACCGGGAAGTATTATTCTAAACGTTACACGTTACGAAATGCAGTACGAACAGGAAAAGTTAACTCTAACATTATAAGGTATTTCTCCCACATTCTTCGCATGCCTTCGTGGTGTAGTGGTCAGCACGCTCGACGCGTATTCCAAAGGTCCGTGGTTCGAGTCCCGGCGAAGGCGTTGCTCATTTTTCATCACTCCTGCTTCCAAAAAAATATATAATGTCTCCATAACATGTGTAAAGCATTACGCTTTGGGGAGATTTATTTTATTTACTTAATAGTTATTTTATTTTGAAGCAGCCTTTCCTATCGCTCTTGTTTTCATCTCAAGCTTTCTTGTCATAATATAAATGATCTAGTGCGTGTGTATTCAAATGAGGTAGAAAAAAGTTAGTATTTAAGGGAAGGTTTTCGAAGGTGAATTTAGGGCGTGCTGTGTCTGCCACGTTGCTATCTTGATTTCTTTAGCGATCAGATTTCTGTGGCGTTGAGTCCCTCTTGCTATTAGGCTTGTTTACGCCGACTTTTACAAGTCACAGCCGGCCTGCGCTTTAATAACCTGTGAAGCCGTTGGCTAAGTTAACTTTCGTTTGATTTTTTGAGTTAGTCGTAACCTTTTTTTAGTTAAGCTAAAAGTGTTGGAGTTTATTGTAAGCACGAGGTCAACTATGAACTTTAAATTAAGTTAATAAAGGGTTCTTTACATTTTTCTCTTGGCTTTGTCGTATTTTAAAACTCGGGGATAATTCCCTAAACAGTCTTCTAACGTCTAGGTTATGATACCAAAGCATACAAGACGTTATAGCCTATAAGCCAGCTTAAGAAAATACTGTGGTATATGAAATGCGAAATTTTCAAATACACAATAAATCTTTTATAAACAACTACTCACGACTATCTGCAGAGTTTTAATGTCGCACTTTTACTCTCTCAAAATAGTATTATTCTATTCGGTACGAAAACATGCTAATTAAATATATCCCAATGAACTAATTTGTAGAAAATTGTCTCGGAAAAATAACTCATAGATATAGTATAAATTTCATAAAATTGGTAAGTATCCTGATGATTTGTATCTACAGCCTGTGTCGGTTTTCATTACAGAGTCTTTTTGAAGCAGAAAACATGAAAAAGTCAGTGATTTTCTCGCCTGGATTCAAACTCCGTATTTTCCGATTCTACCACATATAGTACATGACGAAGGTAGGCATAGTAGAAAGAGAAAATTCCTTATTTCGTTAAATTAGAAAACTCGGTATTGAAATCTTCATTTTCCGCAAAAGATTACTTTCATTACACTGTCACATAAACTATCAACTTACCTAGCAAACTATCTATTCTTAGAGCGCTCTCGAATCTTGTAGCAGTGGATCTTCAAATTATTTTTCCTGGCAGATAACTAATTCTAAGACTACTGCCGGCATAGGGACTCAAGCGTTCAGATTTTTTAAAGAACATTGCACAAAGTATGGCAAATTCAGTCATTTAATAACAATATACGCATACTTCTTAAAGATTTTAAACTTAATTTAATTTTCAATAATATATACTTGATAGAATTTATAATTATTTATATTTAAAACTTTATTTAGATAATTAATAATTAATTAATTTCATTATTATTTAATTAACGCTTAAAAATATTTGCAGTGCCATACATTATTATGCACTTGGCTGCTGGAGGTAAAGAGCGTTGAGTATTTCACTTCGACACTCCAGAAAGTTTTACATTTTTAGAATTTTCAGAATTAAAAATTGCCATGTTTTCTAAGTGCGCAAAGATACAATTAACTTGGGAATATCCGTCTTAAATACAAGAAAATGGATTCTGTAATCAGTTCCAAATCCTATTAAATACATGGCATATCATGATTAGAATGCGTATCCATGTAGGGTCGACTGCAAAAAATTGGCGTTAGTTACTTTACAGACAAATGGATGAAAGTTCTACACGAAAAGTGATTGCGCTTCTCCTAATTCTAAATCGACTTGAGGCATTCATATGTAAGCGTTGGTATAATTAACTCTGATAGGAAATAAAAAAAAGTTGGAAAAAACAATGAGCTTCCGAACTATTATTTAAGATTCATAAATTTCATGAATTTATTTGGAAAACATAAAGCATATAATCCCAAAATTCAAGAAACGGATATCAGTCGCTAATTTAGGATCAGAAAAAGAAATCGTGTATTACTTCAAGAAGAATTAAAAAGAATAATTCGCTTTCTAGAATCATATTTCTCTGAAAACGCAATTTTCCTCTTATGTAAACATCTCTGAAAACAGGCTATATCCCTGAAATGATGGTATCTTAGAAGAGCAATATTATTCTAGTTTTTCTCGCTTTATGTACGTAACTCAGAGGTTTGTTTTTATGCGGAGATTTGGTTAATAAACTAGGTAGTTACACAATATGTAAGGTATTTATTTAAATTAACCAGTTATTTTATGTTCAGAATCTACACTATTAATTCTCCCTTTCCGTTTTTCCGACAGAACAAAATTTTAGCTAGCATGTATTTAAGCGAGGGTTTGAGATTGCTTTATTTACAGCGTGCTCCGACTGTTAATGACCGCGTTACTATAGCGTTCCTGTCTGCAGCGTTAGTTATTCTTGCTGACAGTGCTTTTCACGCCGGCGTAAATTTGAGCCAACTTGTGTTCCTGTCTACGGCGTTAGTTATTTTTGCCGATAGTGCTTTCCACGCCGGTGTAAGTTTCAGCCAACTTGATAATTGGATTAATAATTGGAACTTAATAACTTGGATTTAGTTTAAATTTTGAATTCTTTACTTTTAAATTTAAGCCATAAATGCTGGCTGGTCTTGTAAGCATGAGGAGTGCCTTCAGTTTAACTACTTGTGTTCTTCATAAAAGTATCGTTTACACAGACAGAGCGACAAATCACTTATGTTTACTCAAGATATTGGCTTAGTGCATGCTACCAAAAAGAGCGAGACTCTACTCCCAAATCAATTAACGAATAATTGAGAATGAAATGTGAAGTTTGGCCATCTTTATTACAAACTTTAGGACACCATCAGAGATAAAAATGTATTGGTATTAAAACTAGGCATAATGGGTATCAAAAGCTTGGAAGCAGAAAGAAAAAATTCAGCATTAATTTAAAAACTGTTACATCATCAGTGCTCTCGAAACACAGAAAACGATGCATTATGGAATAATGAAAGTTAAGATGACCTAGAAGGATCATATCTGGACTAGATGCGGATGTTGGTTAAGACAATGGCTCAGATGAATTAGATACTGATGCGGATTCA
>KK116389.1:146096-160473 GCA_000611955.2 Stegodyphus mimosarum | reverse complement strand
GATGCGTAAAATGCCTCTTTATAACCACAAATGCCCCAGAAAATGTGCGACAACTTTACGCGGCACATTCAGAAAATGAATCGAAACATAATGCCGCTGAAATGATCAGCACACCGCTTTATTCAGGAGAACTCCTGAATTTAACTCCTGAATTACACTACTTAAAAGTCCTTGAACCTCAATTCTGACCAGCATGAAGATATTGCTCAGGCAGAAGCAGTTTGCAGAGTTTGAGTTCTCACTTCGATACTGTAAGTGCCTATAATGAACTTCAGTTACAGGTGTAAAAGGTTACACACACTGGAGCACTATTCAAGGGTATCTCGATGATAGCCAATTTCCAGGGGTGAATATGTATCAAACATTTCTTGTGATGGTGATTCGAGAATCAGTTTTACAATGCATAGAAAGGAGAGCAAACAGAGTGTGAAAAATCTACTGTACAGATAAAAGTTGAAGCAAGAGTGGCACCTGCACATCCACTTTGGCATATTAGGCTAAATCTACTGTATGGCTAAACGAAATAGTAGCAAACAGATAATAAGTGACGAAATCGCTTGGGAAGGTGTAAAACTGCAAAATGTGCCAGTTAATCTGCTCAACCGCTTTACCTGTCTGCTGCATACAAACTGCTGAATGAAGTAACTCCATGTAGTTGCAATCAACTTCTAACGTGAAATAAACGCCTGTGAATGTTACCAGTGTCGGATGTATGAGGGAAATCGGGTAGATAAGAGGTAAATATAAGCAAATGGTAAAAGAAATAAAAGACTTATATAGAACAGTCGTATTTATTAGTAATTATGACTGAAATGCGAAGGTAATGCCAGTCGAAGCAGTCAGAATTCTTGCGAGTTCAAGGCTAATGAAGGATGCATACATAGGAGACAATAACTCACGGTACATTTTTCATTATATACAATGAAAAATTTAATACGTAAAATGTTGTTGTAATACGTATTACTTTACATTACTGAAATTTGCAGATGTTATAATGGGTACCCACGGGTATCGCGTGCCGTGTCCCGGCATGATGTACTTTATAATAAGGATTTAAATTATCGACCATTGATGGATTATGGATTGTCTGAAACGCTCAGAATGCCTGGCATTGTTCGATCATTGATAAAAGCTATCAGAATATGCGTATACAGTTCCCCCTCCACAACTTATTTCATATGGCAGCATAAGAAGAAATCGATAGCTTTTAGATCTGACGATCCGCAAGGAGACCTCTTATCTTTTTAGGCACTGCTTCACTTATTTATTTCAATTTTTTATTTCGATGATGTGGAGGTAATTATAATTTTATCACAAAGACACTCTGTGAACAAGATTTTTTGACCCTTAGTCCGAGGATAAATCATGGATGTTCTTCTATTTGTTTAGCCAAAAATTACGATAGGGGACGCTAAAGTCGCATTTCTGCTGAATGAAGCAGTGTACAGAAACCATTCCAATGGCAATTAATTTCTTCTAATTTTCCGAATATGTCACGTAACTTTGTCCTCCATTTTCTGTGACACGCTGCAGATACCACCTTTGCCAATAAATCAAACTCTTTTGTGATAATATATCTACCAGAAATTGTTTTAATATTTTATTAACATCTAAAGGTAGAGTTATTGCTCTATTTTATAAAGAAAAATACACGTGTTAAAAATGTTGTTGTTGATTCAACCGGGGGTTATAAAACATATGTAATACACGATAGCCATCATATCTGCAAATAGAAGCCTTTTTAGCTGACCAGTCTTTGGTTAGAGGTTAATTGCTGAAATTTGTGCCATAATGACTATAAATAAGAAATGTTGCCAAACCAAGAGTTATAATCTTTATTTTTACCCCACTGAACATGTCAAATGTAGTATGAATAAATGCTTTTCATTATATTTTTTCTTACTAAAAAAAATCTACGCACGTTTCACATTGCAAAATTTCAAGTTTACAACAGCTTCCAGGTGCAAAGTAGAATCTAGAAAATCAGACTAACATATTTTTTAAAATTTCTTATTTCTACAAATTAAATACGTTTTCTTTTGGTATTATAAATTGCGTTTTACAAAAATTCCATTTCAGTGATTTTTGCGAATCCAGGAAATACGATATTTTCTAATATACTAGAGAAACAAAGCTTTTCCTTGAAGAAAAAGTTATTTGACTCGCGATTTTAGCTGCATTCTAAACGAAATCAAATTTCTTGCATTACATTTTAATATTCTTATGTACTTTACTTGAAAACGTAAGTAAATAAAAATAGATAACTCAACAAAACTCCTTTTTTATCACTTAAAATTCTACCCATGCGTGTCTCTTTCTTCCCTGATCATCTCACGGGAAAATTTGAGGCATGGCATAAAATTTAGTATTAGTATTAATACGCACTAATTAATGGTCTTCTCTTATTATAATCAAACTATACTGCATTTTCTGCAGTGCAGCCTTATTAAATTAGTAAAGGTACGCACACACACAAATAAAGAATAAAATAAAATAAGTAAATAAAAAAAACAGCGTGAATAATATTTTAGATTTTATAATGCATTTTATTTTAGCATGTTAAAAACTCTAAGATTTCATATTACGAATAAAATTATTTCTTACCATTCGCCGAGTAAATAATAAGACGTACTGTCTTCAGGATTCAGTTCAATAGCGCGCTGTAAAAAAAAAGAAATATGTATATATATATATATATATATCGGTTATAACGCAGCTTTTGAAATTGTTTTTTATTTTTAATGCAAATACAACAAACAGAACTTCTTTCCCATTCTGAATCACATCTGAATAACAAAACGTAGTGCACTGGTTTGAATTTAAAATATAAAATAATCTTCATTGTTTCTTAAATGTATGACATTAGAATATGATCATTGGCATTTCATAGGTTTACTCTACTCTGAAACTGTCATGAACTGCAACACATATTAAGACTACTTAGACGCCGCATATCATTGCTACAGTCTAGTACTTTAAAATAGGAACTTAAGAGTCATTTTTGGCCACCTTGTTTTCCTCGTAACCATACAAACAACAGTTGCAGCAGACGGTTGGTATCACCTAATTTTCCTCCCTCTCCATTTCCGTTTAACGTGTTTCTCTTCTTGAAAAATGAGGTGGAGAAAATAAGTGCTGTGCGGTGATAACGACATTCGTTATAATCACAAATACAGAGGGCAGACCAAGGTCACGAAATGCTTATTTAAAAAAAAAAAGGCAACAGGAGAGGATTTCAATGTGAAAAATTATTGTCAAAAAAGGGAAAAACGGTTCTGAAAATGTATGTAAAAATGTGAAAGAAAGATAGTAGTTTGTAGAAAAAGGAAACAAAAAATGTACAATGCCCCTCACCAGGATTCGAGCTCCGGACCTCTTGACTGCTAGCTTCACATGCTTCTAATTACACCATGAAGTTACGTGATAAGAAGGGAGAAAATACCTTACCAGATGCTAATAAAATATATTCAGTATTAAAACAATTATATTAATATTCGTCATTCATTTTTGAATAAGAAATAATTATATTTTATAATAATACAATAGTGGTCATCTTTAACAAACGTTTACTGAGTTTTTTTAAAAAAAACTTTTGAATTATATAACGCGTCATACATCCATGTTTTGGAGTGGGAATCGCTGCCCTTTTGAGCTCATAAATTCATTTGCAGAAACTCCTGTCAACATTTACAGAAACTAACGAAATTTCTACCATTAATGACTCTAAGATACTATGATCAATAGCTTGAGTTGAAAACCAGTAGAGTAAAAATTCAATTCATCAAGACGATTTACATTATTTACAAATATCATCATCATAAGTATTTATACGTTTCAAATGTTTTCGGATAAAAAGAAAGGAAAGAAAAGAAAGCGCATAGGTATAACAATAGGCGATTATCGAAAGAAGCAAGGTACAGAATCCACTCCAGTAATTATGAAAACTTTCAACCAGAGAAATTTTGAATTTCTGTCCAATATATTTTTCATTCAGAATATGGTAGTACCACAGAATATCAAATTAATCTCACCCACAGCCCAAAAGATATCCACCTCTGAAATCTAACCCTCTGAGTTTCTGAATCAGCTATTTCCTTGAAGTAATTTTTCTCGTTCATTATTTTTTCTTCTTGTACCTGAGGATACAGTCCAATTATTTCAAATATTTTAAATAAAAAAATCAAAGAACTGGAAGGAAATTCAACTCCTTCTCGTCATGAGATGACCTAAACATGTCAGTCATTTTAACGTCTCAATACCGAGACCAGTACCCTAGGGTTAAACCCCATAGATAAACCGCTACTACACTCGTGAGCGGAAACTCGATAACTGGGTATCACGCTTGGCAGTCAGCTCAGCTAATCAACATATTATTCAGAAACTTCAGATTAATTTTCGTATGATTTGTTTACACTGTTTGTTGAACTTTTTTGGGGTTTCACGTTTTAACATAAACTAGTCCCGAGCCTTTAACGAATCGAATAAGTGACTGCGTTAAACTCGGTATGTTATGAATTGCATAGGAATGAGAATAGGAGAATTAAAACGTAGAGAATTAACCCAACTTCCAACATGTATCAAAACATATATACATTTTGTGACTAGGCGATAAGATTAAACGGAATAAAAAAATATCAAAATAAAGATTAAACGATTTCGATCAATTATTTTATTGTTTAAAATTACAACATAGCTTGTAAGGTTCCCTTTAGTTATTGCTAATCATTTTGTTCTCATTTTTGTTATCTTTTCTGAACTCCTCAACTTCCCGCGCATTTCCTTGCCAGGATGTAAATTGAAAGTTAAGTAAAGCGAGTATTTAAACGGGTGAATCTTGGAGTTTATTCAGAGCGTGTTTTCGCTAACCAGTGCACTTTTCATTTCTGACCTTGCTGTTACGCTAATACGTCCCTTGGCCATTTCGAATGATCGTCATGCTTGTTAGGTTTGTTGAGTCAACCTAAGTTAGCCGTAACTTAACGTGCTAATCCAGCACTATTCTATTTAGTCTTGAATTGGTTTGTATAATAACGTTAAGTTCCACCGCAACTTGTCGCTGTTATTGCAAAGCACGAAGTACGTGCCTTTTTCCGTTCTGTAGTTGGAAATAATAGTAGGTTATTTTCACCCTTCTTCTGTGCCGGTTAGGGATTGCAATACAGGTATACCGAATATCGGTATTTTGAGCCATTTGTACAATTTTGTAATACCGGTATTCACAAGTTTAAATACCGTTTTTTCGGTATTTGCAAGAATTTTTTTTAATTGTCTCCATTATATGTTCAGGGGTCGCCAAACATAGCAAAATAGTATACGTTTTTGTTTTTATGCCTCTCTAACGGGATAAATTAATTAAACTGTGAATACAAAGTTGCATCGTACAGTCTAGAAAAGCGATACATTATGTGAATCATCCAATGAGGCGGGCCAAATCTGTCCTGTCTTATTAGAACTCAAAGTGATACTGCACACGCTCAAAAGTCGTAGTTTGATATTCCTATCTGTGAAAACAAGGCTGTAGTTGTGAAGAAAGTGCGTAACATTCGAAAAATTTCGATATTTTTTAAATTGGTGAGCTTGTCATTCATATTATATTTGCATATCATACTTTAGGGTTCAAAATATTTTTTAGATTTATTATATACTCATAATTAATAAACCCATAAAAATGAATAAGTATAACTTTAAAGAACATAAAAAAAATCTGTTGGTAATACTTCGGTTTGGTTTCATTATTTATATGTTGAAAAGAATATGGTGGTACAATGTAAAAAATGTTCAAGAGTTATTAAAGCGAATGGAGGAAGTACAAGTGGCCTCCATACACATTTTAAAACGAAACATGATACAAATCTGTTAAGAGGAAAGAATCTAATTGTGATGGAGATACGAATTTAAGCAGAACCCCAAGCCATCAGGGATTTTAGATTATTTTGAAAACAAAAAAGATAATTTGCATGAAATTATAAGTAAAATGACAGCATCAGACTGTTGCCACTTCGAGTGTTTTGCACTTCTACTGAATTAAGAAAATCACTATCAGCCAGAGGTTTTAAAAATCTACCAACATCGATTAATACTAAAAGAAAAAACTGTTATAAACTACAGTAATGGTGTTCGCAATTCTTTGAAACACGTGTGAATACAATTAAAAGTAAATAGTGAAAAATTTAGTCTTACATTTGATGAATGGACAATTGTAATAAATAGACGCTATTTAAATATAAATATTCATTCAGAAAAACCATTTTGGAATATAGGACTCACACAAGTCTTGAGAAGTATACCATCCGAAAAACGTGTGGAAGTGCTTAAATCTAAATTAGGGAAACATGGATTATCTCTGAAAGAAGATATTGTATCCATAACAACTGATGGAGCAAAGGTTATGATAAAAGTTTGAAAAGTTGATTGGTGCAAATCATCAATTGTGCTATGCTCATGGAATTCAATTAGGAATAATACATATATTATACCAAATAAAAAAGAAAGAAAGAACTGAACACAAATACTGTGCATATAGAAACTTCTGATTCCGGCTTTGAAGAGAGTGAGAGTGATGCTGACAATGAAGATAATGACTGTAATTGTTGAAGAAGATATTGCTAGTGAGGATGAAATATTAACTCATCAAGAATTGCTTCCTATAATTAATACAGTTCGAAAATTGTTAAGATTATTTAAAAGTTTACCTACAAAAAATGCCTAATTACAAAAATATATATTAATTGAAAATTAAATTAACATATATGTGCATATATGTTCTATTTAATTAAATTATTATTATTTATTAATGAAATTTATTGTTGATTTCATGTTGCAGTCACTGAAAGAACAGCATACATCACTATCTGAAGAAATATATATTACATTGAAAAATCGCACAGAATAAAGGCATACCGAAATAGAAAATGTCTTACGGTGTTCAGATAATTATAACGATTTTAAAAATGAAAATTAAAAAGGAGAAAAAAGACTAACCAAATGAAATTTGATCAAGTTTATAATAAATGTTTTTAAAATTGTTTACCCAGAAACCTATCCACATTCAGAAGAATTCGGTACAATTATCGAAGATGACGATGACACTAATGTCGATATCGATAGTGAAAAGGAATTGTCTCTTGAACAAAAATTAGAATTAAAGATAACTAAAATAATTTCAAAAGACCAAAATACAGAAATCAATACAGAAATCAGTTATATCCAAAACCATCCCACGAGAAATCGATTTATTTGAAGATGAGGGAATTAGAGGCAAATACTTGGAAAAAGTATGTTGTGCAGTACCACCAACTAGCGTAGATGCTGAAAGAGCAGTTTCGATAGCTGGTAATTTTTTCACAGAATTACATTCCAGGATTAATGACAGTACAATTGATGCTTTATGTTTTTTAAGATCCCATTTCAAAAATTTGTAATAGTACCACAGACTGATATTTACACTTCTTTGTGGTTTAAATTCATAAGATGTTCCTTGTTTCTTTACTTTTTTGTGATTCTTTATATACTGTTATAATTTATAAGTTACAAATGATTTTTTGTGATATTTACTTTTTCTAATAAAACTGGCAAATAAAACATTAAAAAAATCTGAGTTGTGTTTCTTTTTCTAAAATTCCTACTACTGGTATTAAAACCAATATTCCGGCATTAAGATCTAAAAAATACCGAATACCGGTATTGATAATCGATACCGGTATTCGGTATTTTTTAGAATACCTATGCGGTTTTAGAATACCTTCATACCTATGCAAGAATTCGCTAGATTCATTTTGTAGGATCTAGATTTAATCAATGATAATTGATACCGATCTAGATTGTAAGGTTTTAGTTAAACTAACAAAGCTTTATTTTAATTTAAATCTTTCTTTCTCTTCTCAGTTTCAACTTCCGTCAGAAGAAGCGCGCGTTTTCAGCTTATGCTAATTTGAAGTGGAGCCAATGACTATTTAAACCAGTGGTAGAAACCTCTCAGTGTGAGAGAGCTTTTAGTCTCAGATTACGGTCATTCTGTTCGACGTTCGCCTGAACAGCTAGCAGCTAAATTCTAAGCCATAGTGCTTGCTACGTGATTGCTTATTGAAATAAATCCAAGTGCGCTAGTATTAGTAATTCTTGCTACGCACCATTTAGTGAGAGGCCAACTCCGCGATTAGCTCTGTGAGCAAAGCTTGATTAAATTTCTATTTAGTTTTAGTTTAAATTTATCTGATTGTTCATTTAGACCGAAGTGTGGTCTTCTACTTTCTGTATCCCTCCCGAGTTGGGAAGTGATTTGTAAATAATATTGATTTAATAAAAGAGGATTTTAAATCCCTTTCAAGTGCAGTTATTCTACAACTTAAGCACAGTATCTACAACCAGAACATAGCTGCATTCAGCTCCCTGTTCCAAATCAGGACTTAAGGACTTTAAGGAGTTACTTTAAGATGTTTGCCAAGAACATGCACAGAACACTCAGTCCTGACAAACTTTGGTCCGAAATTGCAATCCCTAGTGCTGGTATTACTTCATACCTATGCAAGAATTCGCTAGATTCATTTTGTAGGATCTAGATTTAGTTTATGTGGAACAGCAGAGGTAGATCTTATAAGCTCTGAGCGATAATGAGAAGCAAAGTTAACAAAATAAATCATGAAATTAGTCAAAAACTTCACTGTATACAATGTTTGGGGTGAAAACATTGTTAAACATTGATTAGCTGAGTGCATTTACGCCACATTCTTTATTTTTCTCTCCGCCTTTTCTAATATAAGATTAGGGTATATTTATACGTCAAAAGACAGTATAAACAAATTTTGCCTTAACTTCATGTCATTATTTTTGTATTAAGTATTTACAATTTATACATCAGTTCTCAGCCAATGTAAATTCAAAATGCTTTCAAAATTGTTTAAATAAAGACTGCTATTATAAATATATCAACATTTGCCTGGTATAGTGTGAATCCCGAAATCATAATTTCAGTTAATACTTTTCTTCTTCTTTTTTCTTCCCCCGGAAAAGGGTTCATTTGTAAAATGTCTTTCCTATAGCCATATTTTGATAATTTTGAGGGAACATGTTGGATATATTTTACCCACTTAGTCAATGTTTCAGAACCTCTTAAATATTTGAAAAGTGTTCATAAAAGATATAATTTTTAAGAAGCCGTAGTACCTGACCGTCAGAGTTACATCAAAAGTTCTAATTATGCCAATTAAAGATTAATTACCCTATTTGCAGTTCTTAAAAAAATTGCTTAAAATGTTGACAACACATTACCTTCGAAGAGCTTGAAAAAATATTTCTGTAAAGCTTATTTTTTGTTAAAAAACTATACTAGATTAACTGAGTTGTTTAACATTTTGTTATTTTACATATCTATTATTAGACTAATAGCAACTATACAGAATAGATAGTACATAGCAATAGGATGCATAATTACATTACGGTCACTTGAAAATCTAATCATCTTACTTCCATATGTTTTCTGACATCAAAACTGTGCACAATGCGATTTTTGGTGCTCTTGTATCGCCAGACATAATCCAATAAGATTGCTTTCCACTAAAGAAACAAAATATAAAATAAGGATTAAAAGAAATAAAAATACAAACTGAATGAAAAAAATGCAATGAAAATCCGCTATAGTAAGTGCGGTTGATAACGAACTCCAGAGATAGCGAATCCAATGTTCTATACATTTAATGTTAGTACAGCTATAATGAACTTCCAGGTATGAAAATAGGATATAACAAACGTTTGTAAATTTTTTATAGACAAACTTTTGTTGTTATTTTGCAACTCTTTTCAGAATGTCTTAAAGTTGTAACTAAAAAGTTACTGACCCTTAAAAATATGTGTTAAATTAGAAGAATAGGCGCAAAACAGATTTATGTTCCTGTTGTTCCCCACCACGGCCTTCCCTAATCTTTCTCTGTGTTATAAACAATGGCTATGCGAAGCAGGTTAACATCCAATTTTTTAAAAACTATATAACACAAAACAAACTGTGTTTGGAGATCAAATTGTATCAGGCAAGGATTACTAAGCCAAGCCACTTAGATGGGTTGCTTAATTCAAGTTCTTTGACTGAGCTGTCATACAGAGATAATGTTATGATAAAGATAGACAGAAACGATGTTCAAAGTCAATGTTACAATGAAAGTTTCGAAATTTTCGTTATTCAGGGAATGGAGTGAATAGATTCTTACGAGCGTACGGCTATGCAGATAATTCGTCTCTTAGGAAACAAATTTTTTTATCTTTATCGATTTGTTTTGTTTCACTGTTATGCACTTCCCAAAGTTCTGTCTTTTGAAAGGGCGATTTTGTATTCTTTGATCTTTTTCACGATTTAGAATATTCTTTATAGGGACTATAGGGTGTTTTCTTAGTAGCCGTGTATATGCTACGATGTATGATTACTCCGTACATAACAGAGCAGAATATGTTTGCTCGAGCTTCGGCATGTGATTCTTTGTTGAAAAGCGAGAAAAAAAGCTTCTTTTTTGACACAGTTCATTACGGAAGATGAAAGGTGGATACTATACAATAATGTTACAAGCGCAAGATCATGGGGTAAACAAAATTAACCTCCTTTAATAAATAAGGTGGCTGCATCCCCAAAACGTAATGTTTTGCACATGGTGTGATTACAAAGGAATTGCATATTATGAATCAGGTAATAAATTCGGAAATATAATCTTCGAAAATGGTAGTTTTAAAAGCAGACGTTGAAGTACAGCGACCAGAACGTAGCAATCCTCGAGGTGTTATCTTCCATTATGACAATTCTGGGTCCCAAATTTCTATGAATATCAAACAAACATTTACTGAGTACGACTCAGAAGTTTTGTGTCCCCCTTATTCACTAGAATATAACGCCTAAGATTTCAGCTCTTCAAAATACTTCAGAAGTATTTTCATTTGAACGACCTGGAATTCACTTCTTTGGAGACTGTCAGATAACATCTCGCTAACTTCATTACGAATAAACCATGTTTTAGAAAAAGGAATTTCCCAACTGCCAGAGAGATGGCGAAAAAACCATAGAACAGAATAGTGCTTTTCTGAATTAAATTTTCTTATATTTTTGTACTGCATCATTTGTATTTATCATAAAAAAACGAAGAATTTACCGGTGATTGTATATTGGATAAGATATATTACTCTTGAAATTATCTTCATTTTTCAACTTTTGCAGTTGGGTGAAACTTCATATATTCTTTGATCTAACTACCTTCACTGTATATTCTTTAGAAGTTTCTGTATCAAAAAGTCATCCGTATGGCGAGATGTAAACATCAAGCATTTTACATTAAAGATAAGGTGAGCATCATTTGAAAATACAGAATGGATATACCCAAGTCATTATCTGCCGGGAGTATAATTTATCCTAATCTACAGTTGGTGCTATGTAGAAAAGTCCAAATTCGATAATTTCTGCTTACGGAAAAAAATGGATAAAAGGAAAAAGTTGAGATAGGCCAAGGATACGAATGTTGAAAAACCATTGCTGAAATGATTCATCGTTCACTGAAGCCGCAGTCTGTCACTGTCTGGACAATGCTGCAAACGAAGTCCAGTGAATTTCTCAAAACACTTTGGAAAGACTGCCTTTCAAAATGGATTGGTTAAAGGAGCGGAACAACGTTTCTTCAGGAAAAGTTGTTCGACAGTGTTTCAAAGCAAGCTGGGGTGTTCTACAGGACAACAAATGAAACATAAAATTTAAAAACCAAAAATGAACTGGATGAAAACTGTCAAAGTTTCAAATCACAGTTATTGTGTATGCCAAATTAAATGGCACTAAATATCTAGGTTTTTGAGAAGTTTTCAAAACAAGATGCTTAAAAATGTGAAAATTCTTTCTTTCCTCTACAAAGCTTATCACAAGACAAAGATGCTGTTGAAACTTTTTATAAAAGAAATACGAAAGTACAATGAAGAACCTTTATCCAAAAAGCGAAAGATCCTACTCTTGATTGAGAACTCTAATGTAGATTCAAATGACGAAAACTTAGGTTAGGTTAGGTTATTCAGTTATGGCAAAGCACACGAGGGCTATCTGCCTAAGGGGAGGGATGCCTTCGTGGAGGACTTTCTAAGGGAAACTGGCTCGTATACACGTTACACATGGGGAAAACCACGAAAACGCCCATGCAGCCAGCCCGTTCGCGGGATTCGAACCTCGGACCGAACTACCAGTGTTCAGCGTCTTTACCGCTCGGCCGCTGGTGGGCCTGACGAAAACTTAGAATGGATAATAAAGATTAATTTCGTACCCCTGAATTCGATCCTGCTACTATATAACAAGATGTCATAAGGATTTGAAGTACACTTGTAGAAAGAAGATGTACAATTTCCTACCAGAATGTAATTTCAGAAACACAGTGAATGCAAATGAGTAAGAGTACTATTTAAGTCGATGTTTCACTGACTTCGAGAGAGAGAGAGTCTGATTTTCCTGACTAGCGCGAGTTTGCCTTTTGGCTACGTTCTCTCTTAAATACTATGCTCGGCCATTCTTTAGGCCCTTGCTTGGCTTCGCCGATTTAATTAATATTTAGGGGCCAACTACTTAGAATCCTGATAGCTTCGGCTATATCTTTCAGATAGCTTTAGTTAAGCTTAGTTTAGTTTATTTTCAAAATTATTTAAGTTCAAGCCCAAGTTGAGGCTTTGTGTACGTTCCGAGTTAGGAACTGATTGCAATTATTCTAAGAAATAAAGGGTAATTAACCCTTCGTAAGTCTTACGTGTGTATTCACACACTTAAGCGATTATTCGCTTGTTAGTGTTTGTGGGATTCTAAGATTGAACATTGAATTAAATCAGTAAAAACCCACAAAGATAATAATAAGATAATAATAAGAAAGAAGAAAATAGTAGAAGGAAGATAATAATAAGAATAAACATTTTTGATAAGTAGGACAAATATGCAGATTATAATGTTTCGCTTCTTGATACAATGTTAGCGCTGCAAAAAACCCTTTAGAATCAACCATTCCAAACTGTTTCTCGCACGCTGGTCTTGCAAAGTATACTGAAAAGGAAAATGATGAAAACGAAGATTTGCCTCATCGCAAAAGGCTTGAAATATGCATTTTACTATTTCCAGAATGTGACATGGAGCTTTTGCAAATATGTGATAAGAGCCTATTACATATGAAGATCCGAATTAACATGAAAAATTCAAGACCCAAGATTAATATCATTCTAATATTGATCTTTCAACACTTTGAAGTGTTGAAAAAGCGCAATTTACGAAAATTAGACTGTTACAGTGCATCGTCAGTTAATCAGAATAAAAATCCCTTTGGTTACAAGAAAATTATAAATAAATTTGATAATTAGTTGCTTATTGATATAAAGCTATATTATGTTAGTAAGAAAGAAATTATACAAAATAAATATAATGCGAAAAATTATTTAATTTATTTTTTAAATCAATAACGTTTAAAAAAATATACCAGTTTTTCATGCAATAAGTACAATTTAAAAATTGAAGTGGAAGAACTCAAGAAAATGCAGCCAAAAAAGTACGAAAAGCGCAAAAGACACCTTGTTATATACAAGTCACTCGCAAAAATTTAAAGATTTTAATAGGCGCTCTAAGATACAGATAATTTAAATGTGCCAACATGGCCCATAGAACCCTGAATTGTGATAAAATTTATCTTCATATTATGATGCTAAAGGAGTTAATTGCATTAAAGAAATATATCGAAACACAAGTTTTATTCAAAACACAAGGTTACGCTAAATTTTGTAAATTTAAAAGTCATCAAACAAAAAAATCCTAACATAAAGCCTGTTACCAGATCAATACTATTGGCTTTTCGTACCTAGAAGAAATAAGCTTTAGTCAACTCAATATTTACCATAGAAAACAAGAAGAAAGTTGAAAATTTTTGAATGAGGTTATTTAAGAATTAAGTTAATCAATTTGATGCCAAATATTAAAAAATCTGTTGTGGATATCACATGACTATTGAACGGCTTATTAAATTGATTACTATATGGCCTAGCAAATTAAGCGCATTTTTATGCACTTCATTTAAACTTATTATTTATTCTGACTTGAATTATTCTAACTTAATTAAGCGATCTCTCAAGGAAAGTTGAAAATGATATAAAAAATTGCAAATTTTGAAACTAAATATCCCGGTCAATTTTCGTCGTATGGGAGTCAAATTTCTTATAATTTTATTTTTGCACACCGAGTATAACCTTTTAAACTGGGAAACCTAATTAAGAGTTAGATTTCGTTATTTGTCCAAAATATGTTTTTTTAATTTGACATTGCCAAAACATGAATATTTCCATCATTTAAAGTTCTGTAGTTAGAAATATATGACTACGGCCAAAGATTGTGAAAATAAAAATT
>KK116389.1:93644-140572 GCA_000611955.2 Stegodyphus mimosarum | reverse complement strand
TGTGTAACATATAGAAACAGTTTCAGGATACTGGATCCATCGAGAGAAAGCCTGGCCAAGGTCGTCCAAGAGCCACGGTGGCAAGAGAAGATCACTATTTATCCATTTTAGCGAGGCGTAACAGAAAGGCTACAGTTTCTCAGTTCTCTCGGGACCTGTATGCAGCCACAGGAATCTGTGTAACAAGGGTGACTGTTTCCAAAAGACTGAATGAGAGAAGGTTGTTTGCAAGAAGACCGGCTGTTTGCATCACGCTTACGTATACGGACAGGAGAGTCAGATTAGCATGGTGCAGGCAGCATAGTGATGGGTGTACGAAGCAATCGCGACCGTTCTGTTCACCGACGAGTCCCGTTTTAGCCTAAACACCGATTCTCACCGTACTTTCATATGTAGAGAGACTAGGACCCGCTACCTACCCTTCAATTTCCGCTAAATCAGCATTTATGGCGGTGTGATGGTCTGGGCAGGTATCATGTTGGATGGCCGCACAACTCTCCACGTCTTTGACAGAGGCTCTGTGACTGGTGTGAGGTAGGTCTTGGAGCCCCATGTTCGCCTTTTCCGGGGTGCAGTAGGACCCGAGTTCATCTTACAGGACGATAACGCGAAGCCACATAGAGCTCTTCTGGTCGACGAATTTCTCGAGAGTGAGGATATTCGCCGGATGGATTGGCCATCCAGGTCATCAGACCTCAACCCTATACAGCATGTCTGGGACGCTCTGAGGAGGGCAGTTACAACTGGCAACCCCCCTTCGAGAACGATCCAGGAGCTGAAAACAGCGTTGCTGAATGAGTGGGACCCATTGCCACAGGCACTGATAAACTGCCTTATTTCCAAAATGACATCCCGTTGGGAAGCCTGTATGGCTGTAAGAGGGGACCATACCCCCATTAACCCATTTCTTTTGTGTCTTCTGCAACCGCTGTTTCAGACCTTCAGACTCCCACGAGTGTTACACACGAGCATGTGTGTCTATTATAACTGTTGAATGTTTACTTTGTTTGTATTACATCAACCTATGTTCACACCAAATTTTATTAAAATCCGTCAAGTAGTTCTGGAGATCATAGATCAAATATGAAAATTTATTTCACCAGTGTACTTTAAATCGCTGAGTCTTTCCAGTTTTTAGTACCGGAAATTAACTTCGTTATTATTTTAGTTCTGTAATTTTTAGTTGAAATTCGAATGAATTCTTTATTAATTTTGCATTGTAGTATTTATTTAGTTATCTGGTACTGAGAGATAAATGAAAGATAATTCTTTAGACAGTCTAGAATATTATACTTTTATCAACTCAAATTGAGACTAAGCTTACAACCACAAAAAAGAAAAAAAAATCTGAAAGGTTTCAGATTTTAAATTACGTCCAAAGGGGCGTTTTTTAACGTTTTGTGTGTTACCTTTATTTATATCATGTTCTTCGCACTTAAACCATAAAATTCAGTTCAACAGCAATATCGCAAAATAACTTAAAATGAGCATATCTTTAGAATCTCCGATACACACTTCCGCGTCCTGGAAATAAAAATGTTTTGTTTTTTCCTTACAGTGTTGCCATTGCTCGCTTTTAAATCGTTGAGCTTGTTTATCAAAAATTCGTTTAAGTTTTATAAAATATAAATAGATAATAAATTCCAAATTTGGATTTCCAGATCCGCATATTCGGGTGAAAACGTACTTTATTCAAAATTGGATGGCTGATTGTTTTATCACATTTGGAAAAAGAAATTTGTATACATTTATGCAGATTCTTCATTATTTAATTTCTTTAAATATAATACAGCGCTGCAAGATTTGGTGGCAACAGTATGAAAAGTGATTCAGACTTTTAATTTTTCCGACGCAAAATCGCAAAACGAAAACGACATTCCTTCAGGAACAAAGTCCCTTTAGACTTTAAAAAAAAGTTTCAGGTTTTAAATCACATCCAAAGGAGCGCTTTTTTAACATTTTGTGTGTTACCTTTATTTATTAAATATCATGTTCTTCGCACTTAAACCATAAAATTCAGTTAAAGAACAATATCGCAAAATAATTTTAAGATCAGCATATCCTTAGAATTTCCACGCTCGTTGGAGATAAAAATGTTTTTCCTGTACAACGTTGTCATTGCTCGCTTTGAAATCCTTGAGTTTGTTAATCAAATATTCGTTAACGTTTTATAAAATATGAAATCGATAATAAAACAAATTCCAAATTAGGACTACCAAACCAATGCCCATATTCGGTGAAAGATTACGTTATTCAAAATTTGATGGCTCTAGATAACGTTGTTTTATCACAATGCGAGAAACATACATATATTTATGCAGATTCTTCATTATTTAATTTCTTTAAATATAATACTGGGCGATAATATTTGGTGGCAACAATTTGAAAAGTTGATCAATGCAAAATGCTAAAACGAAATTAATAGTCCTTCGGGCCAGTTGTCCCCTTTAGACTAAAAAACAGCCCCTGCTGTTATAACAAGTGACTAATCTCACTGTTTGACCTAATCAGAACATGCCCACGAATTTTATCCAGGCAAAGAACAGAAGATTGCGTTTGTCGTTGGCAAGAGCCCAGTTCCACCCCAATTTTGAGCAAACCCCAGGGGACGGTCCGAGGACTTTCGGCTTGCCATATATTTAGAGTACCGCCATATATTTGACGACCGTACCGAAAAGCCCTTACATTTACAACATCCATGCCTTCTACGCGATTCGAACCCAGGCTCTTCGCTATGGCAGTCAGAGTCACTAACCACTATCCGTTGGGAGACTTTCTAGAAGCATCTTTATCTTCCAAATCACCACAAAATTCGCCATGGACAGCTACTGGATTGAAAGAGAGAAAAAAACTTCTTAAAGCTTTCCTAATAAACACTTTGATTACCTCCATTTATTATACATTTAATTAGACACGAATACTTAAACAACATTCTTGCTCTGTAAAATTAGGAAATAAACATTTAAAAAAGTAAGGATGATACATTCGTATAACAAGATCAACCTAAATAAAATATTCTACCATCCGTGAGTCAGCTTGTAGTACTTTATATTAATTAATCCAGTTACCTTCTTTTATCTATAATCTTACTTCTATTTTCATTCATTCTCACCAAAATGCAAATTAGGTTATATATAAGAAGGTTAAGGCTTAAAAGTTTATATATAAGCCCAGAACTCATGAGCTGTGGCAGCAATCGCTGATCGGTTATTCTGTTACAGCTTCCTGCTACTCATTTGATTACCGGCTTTCGTTTCGCTAGCCGCATTTGCTTTGGGAAATATTTAGGGTTGAGCCAAAGCTTATTTAGGCGGATGTTACTTTGTATATAATATTTTAATTTGACTGAAACTTTTGTATATAATATTTTAATTTGACTAAAACGTTTGTTCTAGATTTGTTACAAATAGCGACTTTTCCATTTTCGTTACTGTCAAGTGAATTGGCAATATTTACTATATTTTAGAAGTAAGATGGCGATAAAGCGTCAACCTGTCTTTGAGATTTTACGAGTTGGCATTTAGAATAGTATGGAACAATGCAAACTGTGATTTCCTATACTAGATTTAATTCCAAGAGTAAAACATACCGAAAGAATTAAAAAATAATTTTCTTTGCCACAGAAGACACTGAAGAAATCTTTCCATTAAAATATTTTATTAGTCCTTTGGAAATGTTGAGTCTTCTTTAAAAAATTGTAAACAAGTAGATACAATAAAGACTGCAATAATTGTGTATTCATAATACAGTGATTTCTACGGTTAAATAAAAACATTGCTACCTAATTGCTTAATTAATAAAAATACGAAAATATATCAAGATTCATAAATAAATGCTTTCATTTCGATTTCGTGATAAAACCAAACAAAAAGCATTATCTTAATGTACTGAAAACATGAAAACATCTACCTTATGCGCCGCCCAACATGTTTCATTAATTTCCAACGCTTTGTCTACAAGAGCAAGAGCATCTTCCAAATAAACTAACTTTTGCTTATCTTCCTTGATGTCCCGACATTTTTCGAATGCAGCACGAGCCAGACGCCATAAAATCTCTGGATCGTCAGACTCATGATGAGGTGCTAAGAGATTGTAAAGCTCCTCATACTTAGCTTCATCATACAAAGTGTCAGCTTCAATGATGAGGTTATTACCTGTAGTAAAATAGTTCTTTTACATCAAAAATAACAAACAGAAATCCATTCAAGTGTACATACATTACACACAACAGGAATAAAGCAAGATTAATAATAAAATTACAATATAAAACATTATGGTATGCATTTTTAAGACGAGTGACTTAGATTTTCAATTATGTAGAAGAAGAGGTATCTTGACAGTAGCCCGTTAAGTTCTATTTTATTCTATAAAATGAATCGTAAAAGACCAAAACATCTTCATTAAACTACATTTCTTCATTTTAATATAATTGTTCATACAATTTGTACTTCGCTGTAACAAAGCAACTTCTCAGAAAAAGTTCAAACGTTTAAAGTGAAGAAAAGTAGCACTGTATAAGGTATTTTAAGTTAATTAACCAGATATTATGATTTAAGTCTTTACTGTAACTTCTTCATCTCGTATTTCTCACCAGCAAATTAGGTTTGTGTGCATATAAGCTGAGGGTTTTGGGATGTTTACATTAGAGTCTCTGGCAATCGCCTCTTGATGTTAGTTTCTCTCGTCAGCTCTGTTTAGATTAACCAGTCATATTCCAGATTTATCGTTTTGTTAGCTAATGCTTTAAAATACGCGCCAGTAAAATTCTGAGCCAGCGTAATTTAGTTATGTGTAGTCGCAAACTACGTTTATATTTAACTTTGGTATGATAATATGAATAGCCACAAATGGTGGAAGTTTCGTCTGTAAAACAAGTGTTGCCTGCTCTGTTTAGATTAAGGCTAAGTAAATTAAGAAGCAAGAATGGTAAGAACTGAAAGAAAAGAAATGAAATACTGTTTCTTTAATCGATGGAAGGAAGGTTCCTTTCTTTCCATCGATTAGCTACAAAATTGCAGGCATTTTACAAAAATTCAATTTTCAGATCGTTTTTTCTTCTGTCAATCAAATTCGAAGTTCTATACTTAAAGGTCCCATTCTAGATATGAACTATTCGGGTTATACAGGATTTTTTGCCAGCGGTCTTTAATTTTCGTTGTCAAACTAAGACAGATTTAAAATTTCACGCTATAGAACAGAGACATATGTTAGGAAGAAGAACATATAAATCCCCTGCTGCCCACCACTGTTGGTCAGAAATTCCCATTTCGCATATTTTCGGCAGCCAGAATAACGAAAAAATATTTTTCGTTAGCGAATTAGATTTTCTTGAAGTGTTTCGCATTCATAAAGATCTTTCAGTTCTAGTTAATGAACCCAATTTCAATTCGTTTTGACCTTCAGGTTTTAATGATATTATTTGATAGCTGTTTTCATTTTTCAGCAATGTATACACCAATAGCTTAACTTCCTTCCTCTGATTGCTATAGCATGAGCAAAGGCTTCATGTTTTTCATTCACACCTCTGCAGCTGAAGAAGGTTCTATACTTTTTACCTTCGAAACTAGTCCTAAAACTTTATGAATATTACGCTGATTCTTGTTGCTTTAGCACCTCCAACAATCGTTATTCAGCTTGTTGTTTTAACTTAGACTCCTTATGTATTATAGCAGAATCTAAGGTGCGCCAACACCTTGGAAGTCACTGGTAAGAGACGAATGACTGAAAAGGCTGCCTGTAAAAAAAAATGGCCAAAGATGTCATTTAGATAGAGCATGACGGCTTGAGCTACACAAAAACTTTTTCCAGAATTAATTTGCCCACTATGGTTTATCAGCAACTTACCATATAGCTAAAAGGTTAATTTAACGCATATGTAACGGTATGAAATTTATTTCAAAAGTATCTTTAAATATCAATGCGAATTTTTCAAGCCTCTGTATTGTAGCAAAGTAACAAGTTTCGTAGTTTCATTTCATAACCTCAAACTGTATTTATATGCTGCTATAAGCTTTATATTTATAAGCTATATAAGCTTTATTTTAAGAAACAAGAAAATCAAACGATTTTGTTAGCTAAGAACTTTTTGTCATTTATTAATGGCATTAAGAACAGCATTTATTAATTTCCATACTGCCGAAAATGTGATAAAATAAATTAGATATATTACAAATCAAGTGTATTTTAAATTATATCAGTTGGATTTATTATTAAAAAAATTAAACTTAGCTCTAAATTCTTAAAAAAAATTAGTTTATAGATTGAAGTAATTGATAGCTATAAGACAAAAATATTATTGCAATATATATTGCAGCATTAAGGGAAATGGTACTAATTAATATGAAAAATGTTGTCAAACAACAAGTTCGAAAATTTTTATATAATATATATTTTATACCGATATAATAAAGAGAAATAAAAATATTTGTTTCAAAAATCATTAAAAATAAATATAATTTATCTCACCTCTTTTCTTTTCCGCCGATAACGCTTTAACAACAATCAATGTTGGAAAAAGAGAAGAAAATAAGCAGCCGGAAATTTTAATTTTATTCCCATTTGAAAACTAGAAAAATAAATAAATAAATAAATAAAAACCTGAAAACTGAAATCCGAAAGCTTTAAATTATAGTCCTCGCAGAAAGGTACATCATTAAAACTTCTATAAGTTAATATGTGATCATAAATATGAAAAATACTAAAGAAATTATATAAATGCTTTTCCTCCTTTATAGCCGTTGAAACATAACTTGACGAAAATTTTTGACATGTAGTTGTGAATGGTTTTATTCCTCGTCAAGATTTATTTGTGATGTATTTACGCAATTCCAGGTAATAAATAAAAATACCGCATAAGTGTGCCTTCTTTTGATTTTTCGCATTGTGAAGCCTGATTAATTTTTATTAAGAATTTTTTTTTATTTTGCATATAAAGTTCTAGAAGTTATTGCGTTTTGAGGTGGGCTTCTACCCAAAATTATCTGCTGCATTTTATTTTTGCTTAATTTTGTACATTTGTCGACAATTTATTAACTAACCTAAAACTGTAATGGACTTGTGAGTATTCTGAACTTTCATAAATACTTGTAGATGAAACAAAACCGATGGAAGACATACCGTGGAACATTTTGATCTTGCGGCACAAAAAAAAATGTCTTACAGTCAGGATAATAGACTACTGCTCTAATTAGCAATACACTTCTTTTTACACTTCGCAGCAGCGATCAGTTATTGCCAGAAATAAATGCCCTTACCAAAGAATTCAATTCAATGACTAACAGCGAACAAATATATGACTTCGTAATACATATTAACTACATTTAGCATAAACATCATTCCAAACATACGGGTACCTACCGCCTACAGAATAGCAACTGAGCAGTTAATACTAGAAGCTCATACACAAGTGAAACGTCAGTTTAAGGAACTTAAATAGCTAATAACAATAAGAACTCCCAACCCTAAAACAAAACTTCAGTAACTCAATCTGGAAGACTTTCAAACTCCTACAAAATATACAGAGAAAGGATAATAAGCTGAAGTTTAAGATTGCTACTTCAAATCAATTTCCAAACCTAAAAGTTGAAAATCACCTCTCAACAAGTACTCCGCGCAAGACATGAGTTTCTATTCCTCTTTCTACTCTTCCTAAGAATAACTGCTCATAATGTTCAAATTCCAAATGAGCTTTCATAATCAACTTATCAAACAACTGGATCAAAAGTTTGTAAAGTTTATCCTAAGTTTATAACACTTAACTAAGTTACAGTTCCTCTTTCCTCTCTCTCCTAATTTCAGCTTATAATTTCCTACCAGAATGTATTTTCAGAAACGCATTTAATGCAAATGAGTAAGAGTAGTATTTAGGTTGATGTTTCACTGACTTCGTTAGAAAGCCAGAGTTTCTGACTAGCGCGCGTTTGCCTTTGGGCTACGTCTCTCTCTAAGCTATTACTATGCTCGGCCGTACTTCACGCCCTTGATAGCTTCGCCTACTTAATTGAGATTTAGGGGCCAACTACTTAGAATCATGATAGCTTCAGATATACCTTTTTAGCTAAGCATTAGTTAAGTTTTAATTCTTATTAATTAGAGTTCAAGCCCAACTGGAGGCTTTGCTGTACGCTCTGAGATAGAAGTCGACTGTGTTCATTGTTATTTTGAGAAATAAAGGGTAATTAACACTTCTTGAGTCTTACGTCTCTGTTCACACACTCAAGCGACTATTCGCTTATCGGTGTAAGCGGTACCCCATATTTAACTGTTAAATAAAAGGGTGGAACCCTACATTCGGTGCCCGATATATTCCTAACGAACCATGCCGCTAGGCAGTGAAGATTTTACGTTGACCCCTCCGACCTTTCAACTCCCTCAGCCGCAAGCAAACCCTATGGAGGGATTCGGATTTATCGCGAAAACGATGAGAGCTGCCATGAAGCCAGCTGTAGTATTCGACGGTGACTGACTTTCCTGGAGCAGCTGGACCTGCATTTCACATTATTTCCAGTGAACTAGCTGTAGAAAATTATCACTGCTACATCGACTCTAAAAGGCCAAGCTGTCAGCTGGTATAAAAATATTGGCAAGAGTTTGTTGAAGATCCAAGTTCGGAAACATTCAGTTGGGAAAATTTTAAAACATCGCTATTCCAAGCATTCCCAGTTGCGAAAGACTGTGCGAAGTTCGCGTCGGAGTTGTTCAGCAAGTATCAAACCAAATTCGACGAAGTAACGAACTTCATTTTAAGGAAGATCCAAATTTTTAATTTAGTACATGGCAAAAGTTCCGACAAGGAAATTATGGAAGTCATATTGCCGCGTCTACTCCTGTCAATCCACGACTTTTCTAAAGTCAGAAACCAGCAAACTCTAGAAAGCTCATTCGAGTTAGCGGTAAAATTAGCAGGCGAACGTCGGAAAACGCGCGTGTAAGCAACTTTCGTCAGTATTCAAGGATTTCCTTGCAGAAAAAACCTCAAGGCCAACAGAATCCGTATCGGTAAGCGTCGAAAGTTGAAAAACCAGATAAGAGGAAGAGTGGTCAGCCCAAAGCATTCGGAAGCAGCAGAACTAAGGGGCCGAAAAGAAGAGTTTAAATTGATTTCTATGGCCGAGAAGAGGGCCCGCTTACCGTCTGAGAAAAAAACCTCCCTCAGAAATCAAACTGAATACGGTAGTGGTATCAGGACTTAGCATTCTGTGTGTATTCTTTGAGAACATGGTAAATTCTGTAAAGGGTTGTTATCCTTACGTTCTAAGTCCTGAACTGGAACAGGGAGCGGAAGGTACGCTATGTTCTGATGTAACTGCTGGGCTGGAGAATAACTGCACGTGAAGGGATTTGAAATCCTCTTTTATTAATTCACTATTAATAACAAACCTCCCTATTCGGGAGAGATACAGAAAGTAAAAGACCGCACTTGGGTCTTAACGTAACAATCAAATAAATTTAAATAAATTAAAATATAACTTAAATTAAACTTTGCTTCGCAGAGCAATTCGCGGAAGTTGGCCTCTATCTAAAAGGGTGCGTAGCAAGATATACTAAATACTACCGCACTTTAATTTATTTTACAATGCAATCACGTAGTAAGCACTATGGCTTATAAATTTAAACTGCTAGCTGGTCAGGCGAACGTTGAGCAGCGTGACCGTGATCTGAGGCAAAGCTCTCACACACCGAGAGGTTTCTACCTCTGGCTTAAATAGTGCTTGGCTGAACTTCAAAAATTAGCATAAGCTAAAAACGCGCGCTTCTTCTGACAGGAAGTTGAAGCAGAGAGGAGATAGAAAAGATTTAAATTAAAATAAACTTGGTTAGTTTAACTAAAACCTTACAAACTTCCCGCCAGAATTGCGATAGTTAAACTACTTTGGTCCAAACGGACCATGTTGAAAACTAGCAATTCTAAATAGTCGAAAATTTCACTGTTCTAAACTTAGGCCAACTCTTACAAGGCAATATATGTTTGTGTAAAATACAGACGAAATTTTCTGGAACAACAATCTTCAACATTTTTTTTTTCAAGTCTTATTCTTCAAACAGTCTTACTCCTTCCAGCAAAATCTGGAAGGAAAACAACTTTAGTATGACATAATAACAGAATAATTCTAAGTGGTACAAATCCTTATTTTTTTTTTTTTGTGTAATTTTGCACACACACATTATCATTCAAGCACAATTAAATTCTTCCCCCGTATGCTCTCTCACCGGTGTTGGATGTAAAGCAAACCGCCATTGCGGGTTTTTATGTGTTCGGGGGTGTTCAACTCTTCCACCTACAATCGACTAACATTAGTTAGAACTTGACATACGAGACCTGAAAAAAACGCCCTATAACCAGCTAATCCTAAGGTTCTCACTAGCTTTATGTCTAACACTTTAAGTGTATTTGGTGGAGAGCCTAATTAACACTTGCATTCTAAAATAGTCAATCTTTAACTTTTCATGCATACAAATTCGCAGTTTGCACACAACATTCACATTAATATTGCACTTAACGTGCATTGCTAGCATAATATTATTTGTTACATTTCATAACACATTAACAATTTCATAGCAATCCTGAAATGCAAATAGAGGTTAAATTTCTAAGCTTACAGAAATATAGGTTAAATTTCTAAGCTTACAGCAAGTGCTTCCTATTCCTTTCTCAAGGTACTTTCTTGAAATATCAAATTACATTGAATTAATAGTCTACAGACTAAATCGTGTTTTTCAATTTTCCGAATTTTCATTCTAGACATTTTACAAGTCTTTAGACAAAGCGTCATACAAAATCATTTAGTTAACATATTCTTTTCAGCAATTCATTGCTTTTACAGAATTAATCTATTTACAAAATTAAGTAATTTTAAATCTTTAAGAATTACAATTTCTTTTAACAAAACATTTTACTTTCCATATGAGAACTTATCGCTCACTTGGCGTAAAAGTCAACCTCGCTTGAGGTAAAATCAGTCCTGCAACTTGCAGTATACTCAAAAATTAACTAAACTTTTGAATACGAAATTGTACTTATCTTATTATGATCGTCCATCCTTTTCTTGGCCCAATCTTTAAAACTTGAGTAAGTTGTGGCCTGGTTCAGTTTCCTCGTTTTTCGTTGTTCTTTCGGAGCCTGCTCGTCTCTTTTTCTTTTGAAATTCCGTCGTTGTATCCTCGGCAATTTCCTTTGTAGAGGAGGTTGCTCCGCTGGACGTTTGGTGGACTGGGCCCTTCTCTCCTGGGCCCTTGCTCGTTGCTTGTCCTGGTTCCTGCTGTATTCGGGAAGTTGATTCTCAGGCTGCAATCGACGTTTCTTGCTTCTCAGGCACCTGTCCGATGATTCCACAGTTCTTTTGGATACATTGGGCTTCCCTTGCCCATTCTGCTTTCTTCTCTTGGTGCGCTCGTAATTCCGTTCGTAGATTTGTTCACCTGCATCGTGAGACTTTCTTTTGAAACCACCTTTTTGGTTCTTATTTCTTTGTTGGGGGGGAGCTTTCTTCTTCTGACATTTCGATGCCGTTGTAGCTGGTTCCTGCTGTTTTTGCTGACGTATATCTTCCTGGCTAGTCGATTGCCTCGGATCCTGAAACGAATCTTTAAATACAGCCATTTTGCTGCGATTATAGAACGGTTTTATTTGGTCCACATTCGCTTTGAGCGTTTGACCATCATTTCTTTTTAATATAACCACTGCCCCCGTAATTTGTTCAATTGTGAACGGGCCTTCAAAACGCGGAAAAAATTTCCCCACCTTTTCCTCTGGGGCATTTGACAAGTTGTGTTTAATCTTCAACACTTCATCTCCCACATTGTACTTGACCTCTCTTCTTTTTAGGTCATAGTACAATTTCTGTTTTCTTTGGGCCATTTCTATATTTTCCGTCGCTTCCCGTATTAACTTTTGTATATCACTCATTTTAAATTCTTCTGCCCTTTCCTGTACAAAGAACAGTTTATCTAGGGGGGTCAAGATCTTTCTTCCTAAGAAGAGTTCAGCGGGTGTTTTTTGTGTAGTATCGTGTTTGGCGGTCCTAAGTGCAAATGCAAATTCATTTATATGGCTATCCCAGGTAGAGTGATAGTTTTTCACATAACTACGAATTATTTTCACTACATTTCTATTCACCCGTTCCGCTATGTTTGACTGCGGACGATACGGGACCATCTTTAGATGACGTATGCCCAGTTTTGCACACATTTCCTCAAACATTTTACTAACAAACTGAGGACCATTGTCTGAAATAACTTTTAGGGGCGCCCCGTATTTTAAAATATACTTATTTAGAATTGAATCTACTACAATTTTTGCAGACGCGCGTTTTAACGGAATTAACTCTAACCATTTGCTAAAATGATCCACTATAACTAAAAGATATCGGCTTTTATTAACTTTACTTCGAGGGTAAGGTCCAAGTAAATCGATGCCTATTATTTGATTTGGGAATTCTGATTTAATACTATTTAGGAACCCGGCCGGGCGGAAATTAACATAATTATTTAATTGACATGTTGGGCACGACTGGACATACGCCCTAGTAAACTTTTGCAGTTCTGGAAAGAAAACTGCCTCGCGAACTCTCTGAACAGTTTTTCTTATACCTAAATGAGCCGAAATGGCACAATCATGCAACTCTTCTAATACATTCAACCTCATGCTAGCTGGGATAACCGGTCTATATTCATGATTCTCATTAGTAGCTTTCGTATAGAATAACAGTCCGTCAATTAATTCGTAATTTTCGGCCCTATTTCTTATCGGCACAATATCCGGATGATTGAAATTCTCAGGGTCGGCCAAATAATTGTATATATTTTTGAACTCCGGATCTTTTTTGAGTTCGGCTATTACTGTTTCACGAGAATCTAATACTTTGGATGTTAACATGGCTATCTTAATTACACTTCCATTTTCATCTAAGTTAATTCTGCTTAAAGCATCTGCCACAACATTTTCCTTTCCCGGCGTATGTTTAATTATTAGGTTATATTCCTGTAATTTGAGAGCCCACCTTATTAATCTGGGTGATAAATTTTTTCCAGAATAGAGTCTAGTGACCGCCGCGTGGTCGGTATATACAGTTACTGGAGAACTTCCAAAGAACACACGAAATTTCTGTACTGATGCTAACACTGCGAGAGTTTCTCTCTCTGTTGCGGAATAGTTTCTTTGGGTTTCATTTAATGTTCGGCTGAAAAAAGCCACGGGCTGACCATTTTGGGAAAGCACTGCACCAATCGCGAAATCTGAAGCGTCCGCTGAAATCTCTAATCCTTTATCCCCTTCTGGAAATTTTAAGACGGGAGCTTGAGTCAATGCGTCTTTCAATTTTTGAAACGCCAAGTTGGCTTCTGCTGACCACGAAAACCTAGCTTTTTTTCTTTTCAACTTTAGCAGTGGCTCAGCTATTTTTGCAAAGTCTTTAATGAAAGCCCGGTAATATGAACACATCCCGAGAAACGACGATAATTTCTTCGCTGTTTTAGGAACAGGATAATTTCTAATGGCTACTATTTTTGACTGATCCGTTTCGATTCCCTTTTGGGAAATTTTAAATCCTAAATAACGTAACTCTTTTGCGGCAAATTTACATTTAGACGCATTTATCTTTAAACCAGCTTCGTTTAACAATGAAAATACTTTTCTTAAATCTTGTAAGTGTTGTTCTAGAGTACTACTCGTAATTATAATATCGTCTAAATATATGAAAGTGCTTTTACCAAGGACTGGTCTTAAGACGATGTCCATACATCTTTGGAACGTTGCCGGCGCGCCGGATAATCCGAACGGCATTCTAAGAAATGCGTACGTACCAGATTTCGTTATGAACGCGGTTTTGTGTACGTCCTCGGGTTTTACCCCAATCTGAAAATAGCCACTCGTGAGATCTAATGTAGTCATGTATTTTGTAGACGAAATATTTCGAATAATTTCTTCAATTATCGGCAACGGATATACAGGATATTTTGTAACTGAATTTAACTTGCGATAATCTATAGCAAAACGCCACCGCTTCGGGTGCGTAATCGGGTAATCATTATTTTTCTTACACAGGACAACGGGGCTAGCATAACTGCTAGAAATTGGCGTGATGATTTTATTCTTTAACATCTCTTTAATATGATGTTCAATTATTTCTTCTTTTGTCCTATCATATCTATATGGCTTTTGCCTAACTGGCTGAGCGTCCCCCGTGTCAATGTCGTGGTTCACCACCTGCGTAAAGCCTGGTACATCACTAAATAAATTCGCAAAGTGACTTACCAGACCTTGGATTTTCTCTTTTTCCTCTGCTTGTAAATGTTCCAAGTCCAGCTGCGGGGGCTTATCATTCTTCGCTTCAATTGGCTTCATATTTAATGTTAGTTCTCCCCCCTTGAAATCAATTTTTGCTTCTGCCAAACTAAAAAAGTCCACACCTAGAATAATACAAGTCTGCAGGTTACGCACAATATAAAACAGGATTCTTACCTGTTCGTTGTTGATACGCACGAACAATGGTACTTTTCCTAAACAGCTACATTTTTCTCCTTGGGCCGCTATGACATCCGTGTCTCTTGCACTAAAAATTCTGTAACGTCGAAAGTGCTTCTTAAAGAATCTTTCCGATACGAAGCTGCTTTGGGCTCCTGTATCCAAGAGGGCTGTCGCCGGTATGTTGTTGATTAGAACTTCAATCTTCGGCAAACTCAAATTCTTAACGACCACGGTGTTTAAATTGATTTTGGAAGGGTTTTGCGCTGCTTCGGACTTCTTCACCTTCCTCGAAGAAATCCCTCTTAGTTTAAATTCTTTTTCTTCTGGTTGCCCTCGGAATCTTTGCTTGTTCTTCTATTAAATTCCCTTCGTTCGCCGCTCGCTTTAGGAGACACATCTTTCTTCGGCCATTGCTTCGCCTTATTCCCGTAACTTTGATTTTGCTTTTGCTGCGGTCTTGGCGAACTCCACTGACTTCTTCGCTCAAATTGGCGTCGTCGTTCGTTGTCGGCTGTTCTTCGGCTTTCAAATTGTACCGCGAGCTCAAATAATCTGTCTAATGTTGTTGGATTTCTTAGTTCGATGAAATCTTGAACTTGGGGCAGTAGCCTAGGAAGTATAACTTGAATAATTTCAGGATCCGGGCGACTTCCATACAAAAGCTTGAAAACTTGAATTTTCCTCAAAATAAAATTAGACAAATCTTCTATTCTTTCTTGGTATCGGCTAAACAGTTCAGCTTCCAATCTGGCTCGATCTCGCACCACGGGAAATGCTTTCACTAGAGAATTCTTGAAATTTTCATACGTGTATGTGGGGCTTCCTGGTTCCCCCAAGAGATTCTTTCCGATGCACTTGAACCAACTTAGCGCTTGGCCCTTCAAAGCGCTGGTAGCAAGAGCGACTTTCTGAAATTCGTGGACTGGATATAGCATGAAGTGGGAGTCTAGCTTTTCCAGGAAATTGATTACGGCTGTCTTGCCGTCAAAACTTGCCGCTGGCTTCATGGCTGCTCGCATGGTTTGTACGATGTAGCCGAATCCTTCTATGCCAGGAGGTGCTATCTCAGGATTCTGGACAGGTACAGCAGGTGTCTCAGGTTCGTCTTCTTGTTGTTGAGGCCATCCTCTTCTTTTTGTGCGGGCGCCACTATCAGGACTTAGCATTCTGTGTGTATTCTTTGAGAACATGGTAAATTCTGTAAAGGGTTCTTATCCTTACGTTCTAAGTCCTGAACTGGAACAGGGAGCGGAAGGTACGCTATGTTCTGATGTAACTGCTGGGCTGGAGAATAACTGCACGTGAAGGGATTTGAAATCCTCTTTTATTCAATCACTATTAAATACAAACCTCCCAATTCGGGAGAGATACAGAACGTAACAGACCACACTTTGGTCGAACTTAACAATCAAATAAATTTAAATAAATTAAAATAGAACTTAAATTAAACTTTGCTTCGCAGAGCAATTCGCGGAAGTTGGCCTCTATCTAAAAGGGTGCGTAGCAAGATATACTAAATACTACCGCACTTTAATTTATTTTACAATGCAATCACGTAGTAAGCACTATGGCTTATAAATTTAAACTGCTAGCTGGTCAGGCGAACGTTGAGCAGCGTGACCGTGATCTGAGGCAAAGCTCTCACACACCGAGAGGTTTCTACCTCTGTCTTAAATAGTGCATGGCTGAACTTCAAAAATTAGCATAAGCTAAAAACGCGCGCTTCTTCTGACAGGAAGTTGAAGCAGAGAGGAGATAGAAAAGATTTAAATTAAAATAAACTTGGTTAGTTTAACTAAAACCTTACAGTGGAACAAAATTTGGCTTTGCTGGAGATCCATATTTTATTGAACAACGTTCCTACTACCGCCTACTAGATTCCGAAGCTCAATGCAGCTTCCTTTCGCAGAACTTCTTTAAAAAAACATTTTCGTCGCTATAGATTATTTAAAACAACGGGGCAAAGGGTGATTGCCGCCCAAGGCAAACAGTGTGTCCGTATGGGAAAAGTGGGGCTGCACGTTCAAGCAAAGAACGAGATTCAAAAAGTTAATTTTTTGGTGGTAAAGAATTTGTTAACTGCAGTTATATTGGGGGCTGACATTTTACGCGCAGCTAGAACAAAAATTAATTTCAAAGATTCTAGTGAAAATGGACACTGTTAAGAAAAAGAAGGGGCAACGCCGGAGGTGGATCTCAATCATCTCGAACGAGGAGAAAGTGGAAAAATTGGTAAGAAAATTTTATCAATTATTCGACGAAAAGCCTGGTTTCTACCAAGTCATAACACAGTATTGACACTGATAGTGCGTCCCCAGTTCCCTCTAAGCCTTATAGATATGACAGTGTGAAGGAAGATATTAACGAGCAGCACATTAAGAAAATGCTCGAAAACAAGAGAACTACGCCAAGTACCAGCCCCTAAGCGAGTCCATTAATTTTGTGCAGAAAGAGAAATGGGTTACCGCCCTCAGATGCGAATTCGACGTTGAGATTCGCCGTTGATTACTGCAAGTTAAATAGCATAACGAAATACCTCTTATATCTACTCCAGATAATTGATGAAATCATAAAAATTCATTCTAGTAAGTATACGACTACACTAGACCTGACGTCAGGCTATATTCAGATTGCAGTAAAACCCGGAGATGCTGAGAAAACAGCTTTTTTTACAAAATCAGGCGTGTATGATGTGTGGCTTAAAAGGAGCTTCGGCAACATTTCAAAAGGTTATGCACATTGTTTTAAGGCAAAAGTACAATCTATCTCGATGATATTATTGTCACCAGCGAAACGATAGATAAGCACATTGAACATTTGGAAGAAGTTTTTACATTGTTAAATGAAGCCGGCCTCAAAGTGAATCCAAAGAAGTGCAAGTTTTCTGCGAAGGAATTGGGGTATATCGGCTATAAAATTTCGAAAAACTGTATCGAAACAGATAATTCCACAATATTAGGGATTAAGAGGTGTCCACCTTTAAATACGGCTAAGAAATTATCTTCTTTTTTGGGCATGTGTTCCTATTACAGAGTTTTCATAAAAAATTTTGCAAAGATAGTTGAACCCTTGTTGGTTCTTAAATGTAAAAAAGACAAGATTCATGGACAGCTGAGGCGAACACGGCGTTTGAAGAATTGAAGCACGCAGTAATTAACGCCCCAGTTCTTAAATTCCCGGAAGGGGATCAAAATTTAAAAATTGCAGCAGACGCATCAAACTACGCAGGTGGCGCAGTTCTCTCCCAAAATGGGCAGCCAATAGCTGTTTTTAGTAAAACTCTAAACCAAATTCAGCGTAATTATACCGCAATTGAACGATAAACTCTCGCTGTCCTACTAGCGATACAAAACATTCCGCGTTTATTTCGCAAGCGCCCCCCAATAACAGCATACTCAGACTATGCGGCAGATGGTCGCTTGTATCTGGGAAAAATCTTTCACCCCGGCTTATACGTTGGACGTTAAAATTGCAATTTAATAATAAAACATACTCCGGGAAAATAAAACGTAGTGTCAGATGCCATGTCAAAAATCGAGATCGAAGAAGAGGGAAACACAATTACATATACGATGCTAACTGCTAAAGTACTTGAATCCCGTGAAACAATAATTTCGAAACGGAAAACAGACTCTGAATTCAAGGACATTTACGAATATCTTGAAGACCCCGAAAACTTTGAGCATGTAGACTTAACGGCTATTCGCAATAGGGCGGGCTATCATGAAATTATTGACAAGTTTCTATTTTACACGAAAATAAGCAACGATAATCAAGAATATCGACCGGAGGTCCCAGCGAATCTACGCTTAAATATTTTAGAAAAGCTCCAGAATTCGCCAATTTGGGACATCTAACGATTAGAAAAACTTTGCAAAGGGTCCGCGAAGCGGTGTATTTTCCGCAGTTGTACAGGGTGGTGACGGCGTGTGTCAGGTCATGTCATATGTGTCAAATGATTAACGACGTTAATTACAACCCGGCCAGGTACTTAAATAACATAAAAAGCATTTTTCCTAATAAATTCGTTAGCACTGATTTGCTCGGTCCCTACCCTAGGAAAAAAAACAAGAATACATATTTATTAACCATTGTAGATCATTTCTCAAAATGGGTGGAAATAATTCTTAAACCAGTATCAACAAAAATAGTAGCAGATTCGTTTCTAAAGAAGTATATTTTAAAATACGGGGCCCCAGTAAAAGTAATATCAGATAATGGTAGGCAAATTCGTAAGTAATTTATTTGAAAATCTTTGCACAGGTCATGGCATACGTCATCTAAAGATGGGTACCTTATCGACCGCAATCGAATATTGCGGAACTGAAAAAAAATATCGTTAAAATTATTCGGGGATATGTTAAAAATTATCACGACCGTTGGGATAGCTGTGCCAATGAGTTAGGCATTACCTTGAGAACAGCGAAACATAATACCACACAGAACTTCCCCGCAAAACTATTTTTAGGTAGAAAAATTTTAATGCCACTGGACAAGTTATTTTTCGTCCAGCAAAGGCAAGAAGAATTTAAATTGAAAGATAACCAGGAAATTAATGAGGCCATCAAAAATTAATTAATTAAGTCTCTGTACGTCTCTGTTCATACATTCAAGCGATTATTCGCTTATCGATGTAAGTGGTACCCCACAGTTAACTGTTAAATAAAAGGGGGAACCCCACAAGTTATTGACAAACTCAATAGTCAAAAACTAATACTTAATCCACCTGGCTCAAATTTCACAGTCAAATCAAGAAATTTGCATATTTCCATGGTCATACCTATGAATCACCTAAAGATAATATGACTAAATCATCAAATAAAGCCTACCAGGCAGAGCAAATCCCAAAGAAATTATCCATCATTCCATTGCTGCTGCATTTAAGCCGGCATATATGATATAGCTAATGAATCGTAGAGAAAATCTACATTTATCTTTATTCTTACTATTACTTTTCCCACCCCTACGGAAAAGAACAAAATGAGTTTTAATTTAACTCAGCTTTGTTACCTAAAAGTCCAAGCTGAAACCTTAAAGGCCCGGACACCTAGAGGTGGTAGCACCCTCGCCTATATATGAAAAAGTACTCTTTATTATTTGGAATAATTATGATACATATTCTTTAGAAAGCACAGTCATCATTCTCCATCTCTTCCCCTTCTCGGAAAATACAGCAATCTTTCTCTTCACAATAAAATGATGTTATATAAAACAATAATCCCTCCAGTCCTTATTTACACCTCTTCCCATATGAGAGCATGATGTTAAAATAAATATTTATAAAATGCAAATTCTGCAAACTTAGCGCTTAGACAAATATCCAACGTTCATTGGTTTATGAGGAAAAGCACATTACATACTGATTTAAAAAACGAAACCTTCAAAAAATTCATTTCCAGAACTGCTTACAGTTTTTGCTACAACATCAAACATCATGAAAGCACTATAATTTCAGTTGAAAATGATGAACCGTGATTAAGAAGAAAAGCGTTGCGCAAATAAATAATTCCAGCCTTCGTAAGAATTAGCACCATCTTAAGATGGCACTTTGCAATATTTCACACACAGAAAAATCAAATGTTCTTCACCAGATATCCTACTAGCTACTATTACATCTGACTCTTGCTTCGCCTAGAGTAGCAGAGGTAGCTACTTCCCGTAACTTCAAAATATCGGTATGTTCTTATAGCATCTCTTAGATGCGTTACTAATCAATTTTAAATTAGGCAAGAGTGCCCCTTAGACTGATCCTGACTTCTTTGAAAAACTCAACCAACTTCAATGTAAGACTGACAGGCACTTCGAAAGACCTCTTGTAAAAATTTATTTAATTTTAAACTAACCAGTTTTTCTCAGCTATTTACCTTTTCTATTTTCTCTCATTTCTATTTCCTGCCAGAATGGTATTTCAGTTTCGAGTATTATGCAAAGTACGGTAGAAAGATACTGTTACGGAATTTGTATTTAATTTGTTCTTTTTAGTAGAATTATGATTAAAATTGTTTTATATCCCCGTGCAATGCAGCCCGAGACTTATTTGAAGAGAAAGCTACGCCGGAAAAGTTAAAATACAGGAACACGCGCATTTAATAAATAGATATCTCGTAATTGTACTCTTTTGCTATCCAGAAAAATCGAGAAAATAACAGAATGTTCTCGTGCTTGATTAAAAAGCTTATAAAAGCCGGATTAAAACATCTGAGCTCAGTTGTTTTAAGCGAACCGTAGTTATTTACTTAGCTCTGTTATTGATTGTAGCGAATTCGCGGTGAGATCGGATTAGCTTTCTCTGTGTTTTAAATTGAGTTCTATTTATATATTAGTAGTTCAAAATATAACTACTGTGAGATATTGTGATTTTGTACGAATATATCCGAGGATATTTCAGCATTTTGTTTTAATTCATGGGATAAGAATAAATTTTATTAACTTTTTATCGACTTGTGCATTCAATTTATTACGAACCCGTACGCACCCAATAGTATTATTTAAGCTGATGTCTGAGACTTCAGACAGATCGGGTTCTGCCTTTCGGCCACGTTGTTTCTCTGATATTTAAACTTGCTATTTTATGCCCGTGCATATTAATTATATATATGTGCATATATATGTCTACGTCGGTGATAGGGCTAAGAGCCAACTCGCGTTAATTACCTCTCTGTAGTTCAGTTGATTATTTAACTTATTTAACTTCGTGTTAACTTTATACTTCTATTTTGAGTTACAGCTAAAAGTATTGGCGAAGTTTCGTAAGCAACAGGACTGCCGACTATAAATTCTTTTCTTGAGTTGAATAAAAGGGTCTTTTCACCCTTCGTACGTTTTGTTATTGATACAGTTTGAACTCAACGAATAGTTGCTTCACAATTCAAGTAAACATCTAGCCAACAAGAAACTTTAATACAGCTAGAATCTTATACCCTTACCGACATGCACTTTTTTCTGTTGAGATTATTTATTAGAAATCATAGAAAATTTTCTTTTCCTGTCATGGTTAAAAATTCATAAAGAGAATGAAAAAATTACCTTTAAAACAGGATTAATCAGTTGATAAGGAATTGATCTTCTGTAACGAACACTGAAGCAAAATTTCAAAAAGCGTGCTCTGTTCATGATGTAGTCCTATAATTTGTAAACAACAATCACTGAACTGAGTATAATATAAAGTGCAATAGAATACAATGACACTGAAATTTATTCTGATAAATTAAGATTTAAAAAAAAGGAAAATATACTTTTGCTTTTTTAAAAAACAAAAATTACCTTCAAAAAGGAGAAATGCTTTTGCCTTTAGGAAGGCGATCTGTGGAATATCTTGAAATCGTTAACTTTATTACTTAACATGCAGCAAGGCTTTACTAAGTACTGTTTTTTTTGTGTAAGTGGGATAGCCGTAATAAGAAAGCACATTATATGAGGGTGAATCAAATATAAATGAGCCTTTTGTTTAAACGAAATTTCTTTAATAGGAAATATCTGCACTTCTACAAATTATTTTTCTAAATAATCTCCTCCTTATATGATACATTTTTCCTAATGATTAGGCAATTATTTCATTTCGTTCTCCTAGAATGAAGTTGAACGGGTACCTAACCAATTGCACACAAATGTTTTAACTTGGTCGGTGGTCTAAAATTGCTTGGCTTCTGTGAGGGTGCAAGATGTGAAAATCGCACGGCGATAATTCTGAGCTGTAAGGTGGATGATCAAGCGTTTTCTAGTGACTTTCCACCAGTTTCTGCTGCGTTACACTTGCTATGTGGAGCCTGGCGTTGTTGTGGAGGATCAACACCTGTGGCATGGGACAGTCTCGTCTTTTGCGTCGATACTGAAGCCTAATTTGATCCAATAAACCGCAGTAGTAAATTACATTGATGGTCTGACGTCCATATAAGAAATCCACCAGTTGGACCCCTTTCAGTCACCAAAGATCCCGGCAAACACTTTCTCCGCAGAAAATCGAGTTTTGGCTTTCATAGGATTTCCTCCGCTTTTCTTTCTTTACCTCATGCTTGCAGGCTTTGATTGGGGGGGGTGTAATGATGCATTCAAATCTCGTCACAGATAACAATTTTATGTAACAAAATTTAATCTCCTTCTTCAAAACGAGCTTGAAGCAATTGACAAATGCGAACTTGTGCAGCTTTTTGATCATCATTCAGTAACTTTGGAACCCAACAAGGTGAGATTTTTCTGAACCCCAGCTGCTTTCTGATGACTGATTGAACAGTTCTATAGCTGACATCAAGTTTTTCTGAAATTTGAAGAACTGTACAGTGACGATCCCCTTCGATAAGCTCACGAACACGTGCAGTGTTTTTATTAGTCACACTGGTGCAAGGACGACGGTGATAACCTTGATTCGCAACACGTTCACAGCCTCGCTTGAATTCGTTGCATAAGACCTTCACTCTTGACCATGGAATTGTAGCTTCTCCGAACTGGGTATGCAGTCTGCAGTAAATTTCAGCTGGTTTCACGTTTTCACGGATATGAAACTTTATAATTATGCTTTGCTCAGTAGAGACAGGCACCTCCTCTCAGTCATCATAAAGGTTGTTAAATAAAGCACGGGATAAGCCGGCTGGTGTGGTTTACTCTAGGCAACCCTACTTAATGACTTCAACTTTCCAAACACATACAAGTACCCATCTCGACGCTCAGCCAATAAAAGCTCGTTCATATTTGATCGCCCTATGTATCCACAGCGAATAGCGGAAAGGACGTTCTTTTACTTCAAGAGAAATGAAAGTGTCCAGCTGATCACAGATAAATTCTTCAGATACATGTCTCCTTCCTTTTCACGCATATCAAACTCCGACAGCTGAGGATGTCCTGAAACGATCAACATTTAGTTGGGCGAAGAAAGAGAAATATTTGAATATTTGGGAACCAAATTTCCAAAAATAAATTATATTTGAGTAAAGGAGGGAACTTTTATTGAATCGCAGATGTAAAAAATATGTAAGATTCAGATTTCTGCGACATGATGACTAATACTGAAAAAGACACATAGAATGCATTCAAAGCAGAGTGTACTAACTTTCTCAGAAACTTCAAAATATCTCTAGCTGTAAAAGAATTGCAAATGACAAGGCAGGATCTTTTCTAAGAATCAGTTGCTACGATTGTACACAGGCTTACACAATTATGATGGTATGAGGACCCATCACATATAACACTCCGTTACCTCTAATATTGATCTAAGGCACTATGACAGACTAGCAGGTGCAGGTAGAAGCTAGGCCAGCACCTCTGTAGTATCGATACCAAAGGTGATTGAGGTATTGCCGAACGTAGCTTACTGTTAAACTTCTGCCCCAATTTTGAGGGAGAATCCCCGTGGGCGGTCCAATGGTCTTCCACCCCTCTTTTCCTTACCACAATATCCCGAGGGGACTTTCTACTTACCGTTTGTTTTGAGTGTTCCGTTGCTGCACAGACATGATAAGCTCACAAATACTCATGTCTTCTCCGGGATGCCAATCCGGGCCCATCGGTACGGCATTCAGCGTTACTAACGACCCTAGCTGTACTTGTAGGAACGTATTTAATTGCTTGAGAGCAGGTCATGCTGGCAGGATAATGATTTAATAACAATGTGATATTTCCTAGTACAGTGCTTCTTTATAATATCGGAATTTGTATAGAATTAAAGTATGGTGCTCCCATGAACTTAACTGCACATCACCATTTTCTCTGGTTTTAATATACGGCAACAGGAAGGACATTACTTTTATTATATGCTTTAAAATTATATATATATATATATATATGTTTGCACTGTAAATTTAAACAGGGCAAAAATGTGGTATGCGACTCTAACCGTCTATAATATAATATTGTAACAGAATTTTTGCTAATGTTTTGAAACAAATTGGGCTGTACTATTGAGAGATTTGAATGAATGTACTGCATTTTATGTTTGACGTACAATGATTGGGTACAATAACTGAAACTATACTTTTTATGTGCGTATCATTGTGTTTCTGTAATTTTATCTTTGATTCAATAAATGATATCTGAGCTGCCAGCCATGCCCTTGGCTGTGGCTGGCTGGTAGTGGAAACTCCTGTTAAGTTGGCATTCCAATTCCGCATTGTTATTTTATATATCTGAACCAGAAGCCAACTCAGTAGTTAACGTCAACGACCATACTGACTAACAGCTGACAGACTAGTAGTACGTACGTGACATCCTTCAGCCATATGTGCTGCCACTCATGGGATAGTTTACGAAGCGCATTTTTCAATAGGACAATGGTCGTCCACACACAAGAGCAACAGCAAACGTAGAATGAGATGATGCAGGACACCAAATGGGACATGTACGTTTGCCCGGCCATACCACATTTTGTATTCACGCTAGATGTGGACAACAGGATAATAGAGCCTCTATTTGTTTGTAGTTTTTCTTGTAATAATAATCCTTTCGCAGTCACTTACTACAATTGTTTCACTCAACATATATCAAATTTCGTTGGATCCTGACAATTCTTGGTTGGTGCGCAATTTTTTATGACAATAAGTATCATTGTGGACTGCCCTGTGAAGAACGAAAGAAATACTTGGGTCATCCAACAAATTTTAAAAGCAGATAGTGGAAGCGAACACGGAAGTTTCTTCTGAGAAAAGAAGAACACAAAGAAAATCAATACCTTTGTGTTTTAGTACTCTTCTTCGAAACGTCATATGCAAGCAGTAAGGACTAACTGAAGAAAAGAGAATACATGTCACAACTAAGTGGCATTCTGATCAAGCTCACGAAAAAAATTGATCTCTTTAATACAAAGGGAGCTGAATGGTGGAATTACTAGAGTACTCGGGCGCGGAACCCAACCTCTGTTGATAATGATTTTAAAATTTATAATTATGCACAGGCTACCGTGATTTAGGTACAAAATACCAAATTTCAAAAGTAGCTCACTAGTATGGTAAGAGTTTAAAAATTCGAAAGACGAATGCAGGTTCGTTATAAAAATACACATATACGGGAACCTCTTGAAGAAGGAATGACATGACACAGAAAAAATGAGCACGTAAGGTAAATGGGATGCGAATAGATAATCAAAAAATGTATTAATACAGAAAGGTAAGCGTCAAATTATTATACAAATCTTCTTACATCTACATTAAGTTATTAAGAATGGCTATAAGTCTCTTTACATTTTCTGGAGAGTAGTAGTTATAGTTATATATTGGGATACTGCTTCATTATTTTTCCTGAAGTTAAAATGACAGTTCTGTGCCATAAAATAATAGTAGCCACGTAGCTGGTAATACCGAGTTCCTCGTGAATTTTATTATTTCTGACGTACCGTGGGCAACCAAGTATTTGTCTCGGGATGCAGTTCAGAACCGCTTGTAACTGCGATTGGTACGGCAGGAATATGCCCAAACTGGGAAGGCGCAACAAAGCATAGGACGAAAGAGGGTTTTAATGTGAGAAACTTGTCATCAATAGATAAAACGCTGTTCCGGCCAATTAAGGGGTAGACTTTCGCTTTAATGCCCAGAACTTATGGATAACAAATTGCATATGTATTGGACCATGAAAGATTACGATCGAGAATCACCTAGAGGTAAGCGTCTCGCCTAGCTCAGAGCAATGTAGTCCCATTACGAGTTATTTTCTTTTTCTTCCTGAAGATAACTGCTGTGGACTGTTCCACGTTAGTTTCAATTTTTCAGTTTACACAGGTCTCTAATTCATGCATATGACTTTGGAGTGCTTGTAACGTTGTATGAAGAAAAGCATTTTGTGAGAAGATAGCAATATCATCATCAGCAAAAAGTGCTAAAGTATGTTTGTGAGATGTCGTTCACATACCAGTTGAATAGTGTAGGCCCCAGGAAGAAGCCCTGTGGAACGCCGATTAGAATAGTACGCGGGAGGAGTACGAAACTGAAAAGCGAACGACAAAATTTCTACCTACTATCTAAGACTTAATGACGTTTGAATGTCGTCTGGGAATCACAGGTTGAAAATTTTATGAATAAGGATGTCTGGCCAGATCCTATCATAATCTTTGGTTTCATCATGAAAACGTCCAACAGTGAACTTCTTTTTCTGTAGCCCCTCATAAATCAGTTTGACTACTCTGTAAAGTTGATGAGTAGTTAATATGTTTCAACGAAATCCAAACTGTAGAGGAATAATGATTCTATTGGTGTCTATGAAAGTACTGAGTCTTGCCAGTATGGAATATCGGCGATCTTATTAATGTAAGATCGCCGCCGTGTTCCAGAAGGACAGAAAGCATTTATGTTTCAGGATGATGTTGGTTATCGTTGTCTGCAGAAAAACCATCTTCAGTGGGAAGTTCTGTACCATTTTATTGATGACTTTCTCTGTGAATTGATGTTGATTATCTGAAACTTGTGTCTATCTATCACTTTGTGTTACACTACCTATCACTTTGAGTTTGGTTATGTTGAATGTTGTTTGTGAAAATTTAAGATTCCAGATGTGTAGCTAAAAATCCTACCTTCTTAATTTCAGTACAGTGGGTCCTGGTAAAGTCGTTTAAGGGCGGAAAGGTTCTGTAAATTTTCGTGAGGCGTGCCCTAGACTGCGCAATAGAACTTTCATCCTCAGTAAGGGAATTATTATAATTCGTCCAGATGATTGTGTTATTGGTAAGAGACTTGGCAGCATCTGTTGAGGACTTGTTTATCAGATGGATTTCTTGTTCTTTGCCACATTCTACGAGCAGCGTTCCTCTGTTGAATATGATTTTTCAAGTCAGGTGTCCTCCGTGCTTTTACTCTTGGCCACTTTGGTAGAAGAGTAAGTAGAACAAGACGAGATGATTTGATCTACGAAATTCCTGACCAAGTTGTCAATATCATCCCCAGAGTGCACGGTTGGAAGCGTGCTCTGTGTGTTGTTTAGAGCAGTGCTCCGCAACCTTTTCTCACCTGCGACGCACAAAAAATCTTTCTGGAATTTCGTGGCACACCAAAAGCTAATGTATATATGTATTGATTTATACACAAAATTAAGGAAAAAAATTGTCATTGTGTATTAAATATATGATAAAAAATTTCAAAATGTCAAATACATGTATTTGATTGCGGCACACCTATATCCTACTCATGGCACACCGGTTGCGGAGCACTGGTTTAGAGCTTTGGCAAATTTTTGCTAATTAGTAATAACGCCTGTATTGCTTAAAGGAATATAACAGCTGATGTCAGGAAGATCCAAATCGGATTATGGTCTGATGATAATTCATCAAGCACAGAAATAGCCAGTGAATAACAGGTGTTTCTGGGAGCAAGAATACGATGCATCCTGTGGCGTTGGAATTGTGGCAGTTCCATCGGCGGTGTCATGAAATTAGGTCTTCAGTTATGGGTTGGTTTATTTGATTGCTGCAAAGCACGCGAGGATTATCTACCTAAGAGGAAGGATGAGTCTTGGTGGTTCTAACAGAATCATAGTGTCATAATTCCAAATACTGATTTTGGTACCAAGGCTAAGTCTAGTTTCGTGAAAGAAGAGTAAATCAGGCTGTACTCATTTACGAAATTCATGAGCTTGCGTAACAAATCATTTGCATTCCACGTAATCACATACAGTGAATTAATGATATTATTGTACGTTACATGAATTTACAGAACTGAAAACATCCTCAAATACTAAAAATAAAATAAACTATCAAATGAATTACTCGCAGCATTAACTTCGGGCCTGAAAGCCGTAACTTTACGAATAATAGCAACAATTCTGAGGCACCATTCAATAAGCCGTTAAGCTCCTTGAGAACTTAAACATATTCCCAAAGCGAATGTTATTCGATTTTTCGACACTAGGCTAAGAAGTACGTTGATTTTAGTCACGTTTTTAGTTTTACGTCGAAGTATCCATGGCACTATTACTGCGACGGAAGAGTACCCCTCTTACCAATAGCCTAGAACTTCCCAAGGGCTTCGGTGAATTTATGTTAACAGACTTTAAATGCACCTTTATATTCGTTTAAGCGGGAATAACCGACTTGGATACATTATTAAATTTTGATTTTCTATTTTTCAATCTGTTAGGATATTTATGCCCTACCCCACAGTTACAGCACTTGACATTTTTCGTTCTTCTGCGCATACAATCAATGCTTTCATGCACTCCGTTACACTCCACGCACCGTGGGTTTAGCTTACGTGTATCAGACGAATGACGGCAATGCTGACAGTTGTGGCACTGAGCACACTTCAAAAACCTTGTAGGGTTTAACAGAGATCTTAAAATACAGGAAATTTAACACAGATATTTTTTCTACACCCGAGGCATCGGTAAGTTGTACTTGAAACATCGGCACAGGCTCCTTGGTTTTAATTTTGTGCATACTGGTCGCTTTAATAACACGAAGACTATGAGAGCTTATTTTATTAGCAATATCATCTAATGGGCAGTTCGAGGGCAGCCCCCTGACAGCAACTTTAACAAGTTTTTCATATGGAATGAAAATAGCATTAAGTTCAATGACTTTCGAATTTAAATATTTTATTATGAAGCAGTGTGCATTCTCATCGTTTGGCATAACCTTAAGACAAATGTTAAGACAACTTTAAGACTATTAATGCGGATTCTGGCCTTCAATCTCCACACTGTCATTAACAGGTAAATTTTCAAATTAATGTCATTGTTAGGTTTGACCAATTTAATCGGACAAGTTAGATATGGGGGGGGGCATACAAAACCATCCTTACCATCACGTGAGACTGAATCCATAACATTTTTAGATATTTTATTAGAATTTTTTCTCTTAAGACCACCTCGGAAAGAAAGATCTGGAAATGTCATCATAACCTCAAGACAATTCATATGAAGAGATGGAAGAAGCCAGAAAATGCAACTGAATGGTCTCAGAAGTGCACAGGAAGATATAATAATGATGGACGTTGACATGAATAAAGTGAGAATTACGATGCGGTCCAAGAAATGTTTAAGTGAGAGACTTACAGCTGAAGAAATATGGATTCACAGAGAAATGCAATAATATTAACTGAAGAATTGTACGAAAGAAAGAATTCTGTGAACATTCACAGTGTTCTTCTGGTGAGAGACTTTCAAAAATGCAATTACGCAATTAGATAATGTTGTCTATTCATCTGATTTAACTTCCCGCGATTTCTAGTTATTTCTACAATTAAAAGCTGTGCTAAAGGCATGAAACGTTTATAGTATAACTGATATCTAATACGAGACAAGTTCTCAACAATTTTCTGGAAAACTGAGGCTTGTTTCCAGAAATGGGAATGCCGTTTAAATCAGATTAAAGACACTTAAGGAAAGTACTCTGAAGGCGACGATATTCATTAGTGAATGGTTTCACATGTTTATTTTTCTAAATGCATTATGGGAATTAAACTGTCCCAGCCTCTGTGTAAAAGTATGCACGTATGTATGTGCATAGATGGCGTATTGCAAACGCTAATAAAAAAAATGTTTCTTGAATGATAAACGTTCCGTGCATTACAGATAGTCCTGGACTAATGCCTAATGGCGGCCCGACTCATGTCGATTCGCTTTTATGGCTTAAAACTAAGCTAAAAATCTTGTAATTTAAATTTACTGCCAGCAGCACGGCTCACTGTTGTACTCGTAAATACAGCGTGACCGTTGACAAAATATAAAAGGGAAAATACAGACAATATGAACGAATTTTCTGATAAAAGAAACTAGTCCTTGTAGCAATGAATCATCCAAATGAGTAATAAATGCTCATTTGTTATTTTTAATTAAAGTCATAGTTTTCATGTCAATTATTTTAAAGGAAGAATATGAATTAATTTTATAAAATATGTATGTATATAGTGCACATACATAAGTATAAAAATAAATTGCCATAAATGTCAGGTAAGTTTATGTATTCGTAACCCATTTTTATGTTAAAGAAAAGCCTAATTTATGGAAATATTATCAAAGGTATCAAAAATAAAGCCAATCTTATGTCAGAATCGACTTACGACAGCACATCTAGAAAGGCACTCGTCGTAAGCCGAAGGCTATTTATATAACTAGCTGTGCTAATGACTTGAATTTATAAAAAATATTATTATATATTAAATACAATTACCGAATCAAACTATAAGAGAAAATAATAAATTCTGCTACAATAAAGTTATTATTTATAATATTGATAAGAGAGAAATAGGACCAGATTTTTTCTCAAACATCTAACTCGAAGGGGGCTATAATAAACAAAAGTATACAGACGACATTAAATTAGAGCAAAAAGAAAGCAAAAGAGAATTAGTGTTGGAAACAAAAGCAGTATAAGCATATTTTATAATCACGGCCTGCCCAAATTCTGGAAATTCTCACAATTGTTTTTGGAATTTTTCTTTCACATACACTATTGATTTTCTTTTCTTTTCTTTTTCTTTCTTTCTTTTTTTTTTTTAATAAAATAAAAGTTTGTTTTGAGAAAAAGTTCAGCGGTTTTGTAAAGAAAAAAAAAAAACCGAAAATTTTTAATAATGAACTCGCATCAGTATTCGGACACTTTGAACAAACAGGTTTATATTTAATAAAAAAAATATAAAGGGACATTCAATGTTTCATTGGATATCATTTAGCTAAAATTACACTTTTCATGCGATCTGACAATGATTCAAATAACTTTTTCTCGTAAGAATGTTCTAGTTTGTTTCACTCCTCCGTAAAAAATGTTTTTACTAGAGCCTCCAAAGAAATATCATGTTTTCTTATTCTTTTCTCCAGCTCACTCCACACATGTTGGATAGAATTTAAGTCCCGGAAAATATGGTGTAGAGTTCCTTACTTTTATTTTGTCAGATTAAGTGTCGAGCAACCTAGCGAACTGCTAAGCGAATAATCGCTTATGTCTAAGAACAGAAACGTAAATTCAAGAATGGTTAATTATCCTTTATTGGCTCAAAATAAGATTAACATGTCGGCTACTTTCTTAGGGCGTACAACAAAGCCTCCACTTGGGTTTAAACTCAAAATGCAAGAAATAAAAACTAACTAAAGAGATTTAACTGAAGCTAACACAATTCTAAACTTGTTGGCTCGTAATATTAAATTAGCCAGCGAACTATCAAAAGGCACTTAATACGGCCGAACATAGTAACAGCTTAGGAAAACGTAGCCCAAACGTAACCGCGCGCTATTCAGGAATCCTAACTCTCTCTGCTGAAGTTAGTTGAACTTGGCTTAAATACTATTTTCCTTCTCATTTGCATTTAACGCGATTCTAAAACTCATTCTGGTAGGATATTGTAAGTTGATGCTAGAAGAGATAGGAAAGCAGAATTAAATTAAAATATACCTGACAATGCAGAAGTTTTAATAACCTTCAGACAGCTGCATATTAATCACAAGCGAATGTTTAAGCATCCATGTTTATGGTCATTATCCTGTTAGAAATTTAATGTGTTTTGCATTTTAAGGTTTCTTGAAGATGCTTTCAGGTTTGCATTAAGCGCATTTACATATTTATACTGATGCCATATCATTTCAATAAACATTAAATTTACCGCCCAAGAAGCAACAAAACATCTCCAACCATTATACTTCTACCTCCGTGCTTAAGAATAGGTAATAGGTTTTCAGATTCAATTCTTCATTCGGCTTTCGTCACACTTCGTCGATTGGATCCAAATATATAGTTACACTTCTGCAAATATAACAACGCCTTAAAGTGATAAATCTTTGCTCACTGTTGATTTTGCGAACGCTAAGAGTATTTTCTTTGTTTTCTTGTTGACAAAGAATTTCGTTTTTGCTGATTGTCCATTGTATCTATTTGCCCTATTGACTCTTCTAACAGCTTCAGGGTTAACTTTTATTGCAAACCGTTCTTCTAAATCCGCTGACAGTTTCTCAGCACTAATTTTGGCGCCTTGTTTGATTTTTAGTAGGATAAATTTCTGATTCCTTGGTTTTAGCTTGGAATATCATACAGAGCATAGAGTTCAAGAGTTCAACGCAATTTCCATCGTTTCATATTATCAAAGACAGTTGAACATTTTATATTAGGGCACTTTGTGGGTATTTCAAATCTTTTAAACCTTCAAAAAGAAGAATAATTAAATATCTAACAGAATCCATCGTTAGTTTGCAGGGTCTTGTCATGTTCACGTCATAAATGGAGCTGGTAATATTTATATTTTATAGCAACGCCAGCGTCAGAACCAGTACAACTAGTGCGCCCACACCGCTAGGTAGAATTTAGGACGGTAAAAATGTTACGATTTAGAAACAACTGAGCAGAAAAATTTAGGAATGGCAGAATATTTAGAATTCAGAGAAAACATCGCGCAGTAAAATTCAAGAGCGGCGAACGTTTTAGAATTTAGGGAGACAACAAGCAGCAGAATTAAAGACTCTCAGATATTGCACCGGGTGGGAGTAAAATGCCTATCGCCAACCTTGTAAACAAGCAGTAATTTCTAAATGCAGAAGATAATTCTTATGATGCATAATCATTTGAAGTGTCTACTAAAACATCTCCACAAAAATTAGCAGTTTCCGAATCATTATGTGAGTTACCGATTAACATATTTTGAACAAATTATTTTATTACAAAAATATTTTGACTAATATTATTTTGCAACAAGAAACGCTTAAAACAGAGAAAACATAATATATTAGAAAAAAATTTTCAAGTCTGTGTTTCAACACTCAGTGTAAGATCTACGCAAATTAGTTTCAAAAATATAAGTGCCCGAAAGCAAATGTGAGCCACTGCAATTCTACTATTTTCAGTGAAAATTATTCCTAATGGAAGCTTGCTTCCAACAAAATTAGATCAAATTCAGAAAATTACTTGGGGTAACCGATTTGAAATAAAACATTAATTCTAGGAAAACTTATATATTTCATAGTGCCCACGTAAGGAATAAAAAAATTCGCCAGGTACGTCATTTATGGTGACTAAAATATGTTATTGATATTAAGAAGACAGACGCTTATTGATATTAAGAAGACGACGACATTCTTCTTAATATCAATAAACATATTTTAATGTAGTTTAATTTGTATTAAATACGTATGTTATTAAAAAAGCAAAATAAATATTTACAATATTAAGAAATGTGTTTATTGCTTTCAAATCTCTCAGTTTGTTAAGTAATTACAGACCGATTAAATTCGAAAGATAATTAAAGATCTTACTGTTTCTCAAATGGAAAAGCTCTGAGATAGATGGATGATGAATTAAATATCTTATGTTTTGTGTTGTGGCAACACTTTTGTTTATGAGCTACTTATATCATGGATACAGAAATTGAAAATATGAATTCCTTTCTTCATCAAGTAGCGTGTGACGATAAATTAAACACCTTATGTTTCATACAGCCGCAACACTTGTTGAGGCGAGTAGATGATAGGGTTATGGTATTTTAACTAAATTAATATCATCATATCAAATGTGTAGAACAAATGTAATTCTACTTCGCAAAGATCAGTTATTCAATCTATGACTTCACTAATAAACATATTTGATTAAATATATTAGTCTTCAATTAATGATTTTTCCTTGCTACATGATTCGAGCTAAAATATCTTCCTAATTTAAATGTTAAGATTTATCTTCATTTTTTAGGATCTGTATCTGTATCCTGCCTTCATGTCTTAAAACGTCCTTCTGTTTAATTATTGCATAGAAATCGAATTCCGATTCATTAAGTGTGACGTTTGTTTCGTTAAAAAGAATTTCTCAGAGATTTAATTTCGTAAAATCAGCAATGATATCTCTTAATATGTCAAAAACTTTCTAAAAATCTCGGTTTTTCTTTTTCTAATGAGAACAAGCTACTTTCCAGATTTATAAGCGATGAGAATTAAATAAGAAAATTTGAATTTAATTTACTTATAAGTCTATTAAATGGATATTAAAAAAAAAAAAAAAAGAAGGCAAATATACGCGTCCTTAAAGTTTGAGGGTGGACGAAAGTATCCCTATTGCAGTGACGTCACGAACTGCGCGCCGAAGCGTTGAGTCAAGTCTAGGGGTTGTTGGATCAACATACAGATCACCAAAATGGGGCAATGCAGAAAACTTAGATAGATATTTAAATTAAAATTGAAGTAAAGCACACTGATGCTTATTAAATCTGGTTACTGCTGCCCTTCAGGTTAAAGATCATTTGAATTTAACGATTGGGTTTAGAATATGGAGCAATGCAATAAATTTAGACTGACTTTTAAATAAAAATTATATAGAAGCATAATGTTATCAGGGAAGGCCGTTGATTACTGGAACATACAGACTGAGAGTCACGATCCCGTGAACTAGAAGTTGGCAGTCACCATCAAAAAACTGCAGCTAATGAATCACTAGTATACAATAGTGCATTAAATTTAGACAGAATTTTAAATTTAAATAGAAATGAAGCATGTAAAGGCATATCAAGACTGCTGGTCATTACTGCCATATGGTTTGATCGCTTAGTTTCGCAAATGGAAGCAAAATTTGTTGAAAGTTTGTGAGATATTATATTTGACAATAGCAAAATACTGCTGCTAAAAAACGTCTACTGAACACTTTTAAAAATAGCGAAGATAAACGTCTATAGAGATTGCTTACAGGCATAGATTTGGAAGATAGTAAACCTAGTCAACTTTTACAAAAATTGTGAAATCTTGTTACTGGTGGCATTTCGAATAAAGTTCATAAAACACTATTTCTGTAGAAAATCTCGGATTCTGACCGCTATTTCTTGGATGATCGAAGTAAGCCTCACAACCGTTATAATCCTAATGGCAAAAACTGTTATATCCATTTTCGTTTTCGGGAAAATTGTTTTCCTGGAAGATGCAAAGCCCCTTTCGTATGAAAAAAACACTCCGCCGGAAAACCAAAATTAGCAGTAGATTTAGCGGTAAGCTCTGCTGCCGTAAATAAAGAAAATTGCCGTAGATTCCGCTTATTTATCACGTCCAGGTCACCAAGAATGTTGCTGCTTGCAATGTTCTTTTTCATAAAATTTAAACGGCAAAAATAAAAAGCAAATACCAATTTTTCGTATGAAGAACATCTTTACTTTTGTGTATTTACATCTTTATTTTTCTCTCTAGCGCTCGATTTTTACTTTTTACTAAAACGGTAATTCCTTCCTGATTTTAGTCATGACAACACTTCAGATCTCTAGATTAATTATTTTTCACTTCATTTCATTTGTTGCTATCGATGGGTGAAGTGAAAGTAGTAGTAGTTATTAGCTAGTAATAGTAGTAGTAGTTATTGTCAGGACTGAGTGTTCTGTGCATACTTTTGGCGAACATGGTCTTAACCGTGTTAAAGTCCTGATCTTGAACAGGGAACTGAATGCAACTATGTTCTGTGGTAGAATAACTGCACGCAAGGAGGGTTTACAATTACCCTTTTATTAAACTACTATTTACAGCCACTTTGGATTTAAAATCCTCTTTTATTAAATCACTATTATTTACAGCCACTTCCCAACTCGGAAGGGATAACAGAAAATAATGACCACACTTCGGTCTAAACTGAACAGTCAAATAATTTAAAATAAAGTTAAGTAGAAAATTAAGAAGTCGTTGCTCTCAGAGCTATAAACGCGAGGTTGGCCTCTATGCTAAACTAAAAATGGTGCGTAGCAAGATTTAGCTAATACTAACGCACTTAGATTACTTCAATAAGTATTAGAGTAACAGCACTAAGGCTTAGAATTTAAATACTAGTTAGTACTAAAATAATAAATACTAGTCAGGCGAACGTCGAACAGAGCCGCAGTGATCTGAGACTAAAAGCTCTCTCACACTGAGAAGTTCCTTGCTAACCTTTTAAATACAAAAACTTGGCTCCACCTCAAATTAGCATAAAGCTGAAACGCGCGCTCATTCTAACGGGAAGCTGAAATAAAAGCTCATAGGAAAGAGAAATTAACATAAAACTTTGTTAGTTTAAACTAAAACCTTACATTATGTCCAATAATAATTGTTACCTACAATGGTCAATAGGAGCCATCTCACAAGCCACGAGTACAAGATAGTGGAGTAAGTTTAAATACGTTTTAAAAAATAAAATTAAATCAAAGGATTTTATTGACCATGCAAGTTAGTGGTGACTGCTAAACTAGGCGTTAGTCATGAATGACTTATAATTACTGATGATCAAATCATAAGATCATTAATGTGGGACAGTGCATGTAAATTTACATTACCTGTTAAAATTAAATGAAACTAAAAGGCACTAGTAGACAGATCATGAATGACCATCAAGACTGTTTCTTACTGGTGACCTACTGGTTTTCAGTCATCAGCATAGGGCTGTGGAATGTTATTGTTGGAGCATCAGTTGCTAAAGGAATGGATGATAAATGTTTGGCAACACAACACTCCAAATTTTTTGGAACGATTGTTTTAAACATATTTCCAACTAAAACAAATGTTTTTAACAACTATTACAGCAACACATAGTAATTTTATTAATTTTTATAATTACTGTCTTTAGTAATTAATCGCATTATGAAGCAAGGCTCTTACATGATACTCAAATGGTAGTTTTACTGCAAATGGTTGAATAATTATCATTAATACATCTTTATTTTAATAATATTTAAATCATTTTTATTATAACTTCAGAGTTATAATGTTCGCATAGTATAAATAAATAATCCAAAATAGTTAAAACTTCTACAAATTTTGTAATTCGACATACAAGATATTTAAATATAGTACACCAAATTATTTTTAAGGTCATCACATATGAAATGAATACTGTGATTATTATGCAGTGGCGGCTCGTAGCTAAAATTAGTGGGGGTGCTATTCCAAAAAAATTTAACTTTTGTTTTAAACCTGTGTAAAGGGAAACAAGCATGTATAAAAAGAAAATTTATTTTGAAACTTCCATGAAATTTTACAAAAGAAAAATTAAGCATTTCTTAATTACTTTAACTTAAATTGTTACAGTTCAAGCTTTACCTATTCATTTAAAAATGAAATCCATTCTTCTTGTTTTAATTTGCGCGAAGAGATCAATAATTTTCTCCTTGATCTCTGGATGACAACTGAGGAAATTTTTCTATATTGAAAGCATTGCAAGCGCATGAAAACGAAAGCTCTTGAAGTTCACTTACAGTCACAGAATTTATTACTTAAGGATGCAAGGACATGGTTAAAGTTTTCTGTAAAATAAAAGAACCGAAAAAAAATGAATCAAATAGAATAGCTGAAAAATAATCTAACCAAGAATATGGTGTATGATTTTTAAACACAGCACACGCGGAGTAAAAAAAAAGAACAAGCTCCCAACGATACTCCAGATTCGGCACTGAAAAAGCGACAGTGCCCTCTCCCCTCTCAGCCTCGTACGCTGCTTCCTAAGAGCGCATGCGCAGAACAGCCAAATACCACACGCGAGGAGTAAGAAATAATCACGTTTCCAGAATTTTGGCACTGCAAGACCGACAGTGCTGTTTTATCGCCCTGGCTCGAGCGCTGCTTTCTGTGCGCGCTTGCGCAGAACAGCCTTGTGAAGCGCAGTTCCATACAAAAACTTTCGTACCTTTTTCATAAACTGGAAGATGGCTACTGACATTAAGTTTAAGAATTATATATTGTAGAAGTATAAAGAAAGAATTAAAGAAAAAAGGGCTCATTATATTAAATATTAAAAATAATAATAAGTGGAAACAGAGGGTGCTGCATTTCCACAGTGCTTATTACGAGCCGCCACTGTTATTATGCAAATTTCAGTAAGGAGCTCTATTTTTTTAGAATGAGTTCGATATATGAGATAAAAACTTCAACTTCGACTGCAGCTTAATAGTACATAAATATTAAACTGTTCTACCTCCATTCATAGATTAGTTCAATAAATTTAAAAAAAAACTTATACTCACCACAAAAGCTGAGTATAGGTCTGTTGTAAAAGAACTTCTAACTTTTGGTATCGTAGGAAATAACCTGAAACACAACTCTGATGTTTCAGATGCTTAATTGAATACAAAACAACATATTATCCGTTAGTTTAGCTTTCATGTCTAAGATAGTGTAATTGCTTTAAATAATCTATCATCTTAAACAGTATAACAATTTTATAAATATAATTATAAGATAAAGAACAACACGCATTTTTCTTGTTTTTTCTTTCTCTCATTACACATATGACGCAAGCAATATAATAAACTTTCAGACATTTCATGCTAAAGCTTAAAGTATCTTTATTTATTAATTATAAATATATTGCATATTTTTTCATTTACAAGTAAGTTTATAAAACCATAAAAAGAAACTGAAATACTGCAATATACATATATAATTAAAATTTATGCAATGCAAATTATTCACTTCACTGTTTCAAAGAATCTAAATCGCATAAATTTTAGTTATACAGGGTATCTAAAAAATTTAGCGACAAACTTTTAGGGAAGGTAGGACACATTATACGAACTGAGAGCTGAATAAGCAGCCGATGACTGGAAACGTTATCGTAGGCCGCTAGGTGATGCTCTGCACGATAGCACTGGTAAGGAAAGTTGAGTGATAGTCAACATAATAAAGAGCATGCAACGGTATACGTAGGATGAACTCATAAACATGCACTTAGTGTATGGAGTAGCTGAGGGCAATGGAGAGCAGCTGAATGAATTTATCGGGAATGCTTCTCAGACAGACATGAACAACACCGAAGTGTGTATAACCGTGTGCATCAAAATTTGCACGAGTATGGGTTATTAAAATGTCGCAAGAATAGTGATGGCAAGCCACATGACGTTCTCAGTTGTTATGGAAGAAAGTGTTTTTTTTGGGGGGAGAGGGGGCAACGCCGTGGAGACTAACCCCAGTACCAGCATACGCGCCGCTGCCTTAAGAGTGTCTCGTTGCAGTGCATAGCATGATTTGAACGCCAAGTACTTACACACCTTTCATCTCTAAAGGATTCAATTAATGTGGATTTCCCAGCTTATGCGTTGTTTTACTGATGAGACCACATTCAATAGGGATGGCGTATTCAAGCAGCACAATGCGCATTTGTGGGTTCAGATGAATCCCCCAGTATGCGACACCACGCAGCACAACATCCCTTCACTGTAAATGTGTGGAGAGGTCTGGTTGTCGACTGCTTAGTATACTTTTTACCCTCCCCCATGACCATCATTAGTTATCGGATACTTCTGAAGCAAGTTCTCCTCGACTTACTTGAGGATGTTCCAAAAAATATGAGGTGCAACATAATGTTCCAACGTGATGGAGCAAATGATGCCAACAAATGTGGTTCTAACATGATGGGGCACCTGCTCATTTTGGGCTGGCTGTTCATAGACATTTGAAGAGGTCATTCCCACATCGATGGATTGAGTGTGGTGGACGTTTTTCCTGGCCCCCACGCTCATCTGATTTATCGAGCCTCGATTTCTTTCTGTGGTCACCTCTCAAAGCAATCATGTATCACAATCTTGTGGGGTCTGAAATGGAGCTTGTGACAAGACTCATCTGTGTTGCTGCTAGAATCAAAGAAATTCTCAATGTCTTTGACCGTGGCCGGCAATTAATATTCCGTTGGTGTCAGGCATGCTGGGTATCTGATGGCACACACTTCGAGCATCTGTTATAATATTAGAGCTGTTACACCATTTGTACTCATGATGTCCAATAAATGTTTTAAATTAATCCTCTCTTGTGTCCTTCCCATTCTTCTATCTCTGTTATCACTTACCCCTGACGTTTCTGGTCATGGTTTGCTATGCAATTCTCAATCCTCACGATGTATTTACTTCCTTTAAAATTTTATCACTATATTTTTGAGACACCCTGTATATAAGTTGTAATATATTCTTACAACTACGAAGTCATCAGAATTCTGGTTGTTTTATCTTGGATGGATGTACGGATGTTCATATTTTCCCAAAAGCAATATAAAAGAAATAGTTTCCCATAAAAAGTCCAAAAAAAGCACACACTTTCCCCCATAACTAATCATCATGTGTAAATTATTAACCAAACAAACAATGATATGGCTTAAATAGTTATGTGATACCATTATTGTTTAAGAATGTCTATGTGAAGATTTAAGATTTTGATTCAATCAATTTCCTTTCAAAAACAGTGGTTATTAGATATATTTTTTTTGTTCAAGGCACACTGTCCTTTGCATCAAGTCTTTAAAATATGAACTTTTTTCTGTAACCTACACAATATAATTTCGTATGCAATATCAGATGGAATTACCATACCACTCATAACAGTTTTCAAGAATCAAAGAAGACTTACTAATAGTAAATTTACTATTGGGGTAATTTTTGAGTTGAAAAATAAATTATTAAGCATGCTTAACACTGTAAACCAAGATTTTACAGCTCAGCAGAAAAACAAGGAATGCTTTACCTAAAAGAGAATAAGCAAAGAAAACAGGAAGATGTACGGATTTCAAACAATAAAATAAATGTAATATTAAGACATATTACAGAAATCCCAAGAGGAAAAGAAAAGTCTTCATATGTTCCTTCTCATTTTTAAAACTGATCAATGTGAATTATAATTTCTTTTTTTTGTATGCTGATGAAGAAAAAGTATTCAAAAAATATCACTGAAAGAAGTTGATATTTGGATACCTTTTTGTGCAAGATGGGCTTTTAGCATTAACAAACATAAAAGACAAAAACCACTGCAGGCTTTCCTCAATTAAACAAGATATGCATATGTGTCTTCAATTCTACCAAGAACTGAGATATGAAAAATGACACGTTTCTCATTATTATTGCAAATTTTATTTTCAGCAAATAAATCCTCTGTAAAACAAATATATTTGAGCTCTTGAAAACTCTCTTGTCCTTTTTTCAAAATTTATATTAAGAGAAATTATTTTAAAAAGCTCATTTTAATCTGATAGGGAATTAAGCACTCAGAAAAAAAAAATTTTTTTTAACTTTCCCAACCAATAAAAAAGTGAATTCTGTAAGAGTTAGATAAACTTCTTACATTACTGTCTTGCTGTCCATGGATTCTCAGCTGAAAAAGTTCAATGTGATAACTTTTAAAACCAATAAATTCTTACACAAAATTACATTTGCTTTGCAATGCAAGCTCAATAATCAGTTTTGCTCTAACCTACACCTGTATAATTCTCACATTACAATTTATCATTAGCAAATAATGCTCAATAAAAGTGTCATATTAGTACAATATAACTGGAAGTTAAACATAACATTTAAAACTTCAGCAATGTTCTCTATAGAAATAATATGTTAGGAATACACATATATGAAATGGTGAGTTGATAGCTATTAATATCAGGAAATCTGAATATCTATATAGCATTACTCTATGAGCCTTTCAACATTTCTAACTAAATAAATACAAAACTGCCACTTCACAAGCCTTTCATTTGCTTTGATGTTAGATCCATAAATGATTCCCAAGTTCAAACTCAAATAGACAATAAACAGGCCAATAAAAACTTTGAAACACGTCAAATAATATGCACAAATAACTAGCAGGCCAAAATTTACCATATAAAATAAAAGTTTTCATACCTTTTTTATTAAATAAAATAAAAAGAATTCACGAAATACATAAGTTTATTTTGATAAAACCAGATGCTTATTTTTACAAATTGTGTCCACTATGTATTATAACACAGCATTTAAATCTGCTGCAGTTATGCATGGTTTCAATGATACAGTACAATTTTGAATTTCCTGCAATTAGTTTTTCAGCTCTATTTGCAAAGTGTTTCATGCAGAAAAGAGCAATATGCACTAAAACAAAATGCAAAGTTTTGTTAAAAATAATTCATTTATTAACATCAACAATATGATAATTGTAGTGTCTGAGAAAATGATTATAAATATCCATAAATAAATTACAACTGTGAGAATAAATTGTTACTTATTCTAATATAAAAATGCATGCCTACAAAATATGTATTTGTACAAAGATGAATACAGATAAATAAAAAAAACATAAAATCACTATAAAAGCAAACAAAAAGAACACAATACTTATGAGTCACAACAAACCAAATTGATTAAATTTATCAATCACAATCAACTCAGTACACTGAGACACTGAACAGTGTTTAATGATTTAACAAACAAAATAATCTGGTAATAGAAAAATGTCTTTCAAGTTTGTATAGAGAAGAAATGATGCTCATATTCTACAATTCAAGAGTTGCATACTTTGCGAACCACAAACAGATATTATTTATAAGAAATGAAACACACAAAATATAATTATACTTTGCAGATTGATCCCATAAAACTTAAATTCACAATTAACACAATAAACAAACCTAAGTTCTGTCTAAACTAAGATATGGATAGTAAGCATACAAATAATAAATTGTGACAAGTCAATAAATACATATTATATAAAAATTCATAAAATATACAACTAAAAAACCATGCTAACAATCGGCCTAACATAGAAACATACAACCCCAAAAGCAATATTATTAACAATTACATTTCATATACAATATGACAAGCAATACATAATTAAATCTTTTGAATATAAGGCTATAATTAAATTTTAGACATTAAAAAAAGGAGGCCTCCAAATTTGTTTTTGCTTGCATTTCTCATTTTATCACTATTGTAATTTCGTAAATATTTCTTTGAATATCTTGAATCACATCAGCATATACTGTTGTCTTAGAAATAATACCAGAGAGTTTTATCCAATATACTGTTGCCCTTCATATACTATTATGAATGTAAAGATAGATGTAATCATATTTTTTTATAATGCCTGAAAACTTTCCAAATAATAGTTAAATTGTATCATACCTCGACTACTTAAATCGTGCATACACACATTTTTCTTAAACTATTATTCATTTTAACTTATTAAATTTTTAATTTTTTGCAATATAATATAAATTAATATTTAAATAACTAAATATAACTGATATTGATACAACTAACTGCCTTGGATCCTGATTTAAATAGAAAATACAGACTAACTTGAAATAAATTTTCTAAACAGTAACTCAAACGTACTTTGAAGTATAATTTCAAAAGAACCATAAAAATTGTAAGTTAAATTTTGAACAAGTGTTCTGCAAACATAACGTTTCCAAAATAGTGGGAAAAATTAATTTCAGAATATAATTTAATTTATACAAAATAAATTTCAGAATAAAATAACTGATCATATAATCTTCATTAACAGCAGAAAAGAATTTTTTTTTTTTAAATATCATGATCTTTTATGTACTGAAAAAAAAAATAATAGCAAAAATAATATTTATTTCTTCGACACCCATTTACAAATACATTTTTACTGTTATTTAGAATGTTGTATTTTTTTGAAATGATATTACAACCATATTTTGGTTTATCATTTCTGTTACAAAAAATTAACACTTTATTTCTTTTAACTTTCAAACTTTTTAAGCATTTATTCATTATTATTTTTTTTTCTGTTAGACTGGTTTAGTTGTTAAAGTTCATTACTTATACAATTCAACTTTGAATATAAAGCTGAAATTCTCTCCTATCATTGGCTCAGTAATACAAGTTTATATACTGTTTTCTATATTATTTCACGACACAACTTTTCTGATGAAATGAATTAAGAAAAATATTAATTAATATCAGACTTTAGATAATTACATACTTTTTACCAGGCTTTTAAAGAATGGTTCATGGGCTTTTAATTGTGCTAAAACTAATGGAACTGTGTACATGCAATAGGTATTTAAATGACATACTGCATATTATCAAGTAAATTAGTAACATACTTTCTTTTTTTTACTTTACAAATATATTTAACACCAATTTAATTTATATTGACTATGAATATACATATTAAAATTATTCATCACAGTTCAAAAGATCTTATCTCAACATATAAAACTAATATTTGTACTCATGTTATATAAATCCTAGGAAATAAGGCAAAAAGCAAAATTTAAGACTAAATTTTCAAAAAAATTCGTTTTTTTCCTTTGAACAATTCATTTAACACAAGTTGCATACAATCAGATAACTTCTCTTTGATATACGAGCTCAGGAATAGGTACTTCATATATTATTTTACTCATACATATGTTTTTAAAAAAATCAGAAACACAGAATACTGACTCATATTACAACTATGTTAAATTGGTGACTTCAAATTTTTTTTTAACTAATTCAGAAGCAAACACTGCAGCTCTAGTGTCAAACTGAATATATCATATAATATTATTGGTATGAATGTGATATGATATGTTGGAATATGAAAATTGATGTCTCAGTAAATTGAATCATCATATGCTGTATTCAACTCAAAAAGAAAGTTACTTCTGAAATCAAAAAGAAACTCTGAATATTATAAACAAAATGTTCTATTTGAGACTTCAGTTTCTGTGATGGGAAAATAGTAGCATTTCTCATCAAAAACTGTTAATATTTGGGAGAATTTTGGCAAATACTATAGTATATCATGTAAGCCATCTTATTTTTTGTATCATACTAGAATTAGCAAAAAGGAATATAAACTGTGTATAAATGCACTTGGGAGGCTTTTAATTTGCAGAAATGCTGTAAATGTCTTGAAGTTACATGTTGCTCATAATAAAAATTATTAAACCATAATGGATTAACTCAGTTTGATAAAATAAAATCCGAGATGGAAATTCCAAGCAACTGCCATTACTTAAAAAATGAAATATTCCATAATCATTAAATTAAATCGCCTAAGAAATGAAGATCTTCTGAAATTCTATAATAAAATGCAACTAATCATAAATCAATTACCAAATCAATGGTAAATATACTAATTTCTGAAGCCTATAGATAAAGGTAATTTATATATTTACTGCCCTTCATACTTAATGCGAATATGCATAAAAGTTTAGTACTCTTGTACTCTTCTGTTATTACGACCAGATTCAAGAATGTGTGTATGTATGTATGTATGTGTCTATGTACATGTACGTGTGTGTACATATACATGACATACATATGTACATACGTATATACACACATAGATGAACGCATACATCCATATATACATGCATACATACATTTCTGAACCAGGTCCCAATAACAGAATAGTACCAAAAATTTCAATGTTCAATTGGAAGTTAAATACCAGTTTTCATATTTACTTTCATTACACATCAAAGGTAACAAAAATAAAATGTTTTCTCACTTTTTAAAATGTGCTCTTAAGGTATTTTTTTTATCTTCAGGTAGCCAAGCATATCAACCATTTCAATCACATGTAACAAACTAAATAAAAGGAATCATTACAAAAAGGTAATGCACTAAATTAGAGTCATTTGATATATATATATATATATATATATTGAAGCAGAATAACATTTTACATGTTCTTTCAAGAATTCTACAGTACTTATTAATTTGATTACATAATAGTGGTGATTTTAACATTCCCTATAAATATCTAAAATCTAATTTTTATAAAAAGAATATAATGTGTACAAATACTGTAAGTATAACAAAGCTTATTTTCTAGACTCCAAATATCCACAAAGAACAGCACCTAGTTGCGCAGATACTTTCCTTTCCAGGGCTAGTAAAATTAACCTCCTTGTTTATTTACATATTTTAATATTTTTACTGATTGAAGTAGCATATGGTACTTTTCCATTAAAGCCATACCTTGCATTTTTGGCACCATATTGGTGTTTTTCTAGCTTATTCCTTTCTCCACACATTAGGCTCAATATTAGATACAACAGACTGATCACGAAATAACAAAGCATTCTCTGATTTCACAACAAAATCTTCTATAAACCCTTTATGGAAGAATAACATGATGTTTGTTTTCTTTTTTATGGTAAATAAGCTTTCATAAACTTCCACAATATTGTAGCATCCAGTGATTTTAAAATTATTACAAAGTACAAGGAATTGGCACATATTTCTCACTTGTAATTAATCTAAACAACCATTATGTTGTTAATTTAAAACAAATTTTTGTTCACAAAACATAAGTGATATTAACTCCTGGCATCCTAAATAAATCAAATAGCAAAAACAAACAGGAATTCATAATCCAACAAACATATTTGTGTTTACAGTTATACCCCCCCTCCCAGCAGAAACAAAGGCTGCATAGCCATTTCAGCTTTGGGTAACATTTTAATTTCATGAAGTGGTTGTTTGAACACAATCTATTCTTGCGAAGAATAACGCTTTCTCGAAGAAACAGGATAGTCAGTTTTTCATCACTTGGCAAATATATCTACCAAGTCATAAAATTCACTCAGAGGAAAAAAAAAAGACTAAACAGGTAAAAAATATGCTTGCACAGGTGTTGGTTATAAATTCAGTTATTGGCAGGAAAAGAACCAAACTGGTGATACTTGGCAGAAAAGAAATATGCCACAACAAAAAAAGTGCCTCGTGGTATGGCTTTAATGAAAGAATACTGGTAATACAATACAATACATATTTTAAGAAGCCATTAATTTAGATGAATATGTATAACCAAGACTGACCTATTAATATAAATTAAGACATATTTTTAAATATGTCTTAATTTATATTAATTAAGTATTAATTAA
>KK116389.1:35220-93584 GCA_000611955.2 Stegodyphus mimosarum | reverse complement strand
TGATTTTTTTTCATTTTGTTTTACAAAAATAAAAATATTTAATTATAATTAAAGTAAAATGCAATAAATGAAAAATAAATTTCTCCCCTTTGAATTATAATAAAGTTGATCTACATGAGTGTGAGACAAGACATTCCAAGCATACAGATTTCCAGATATTTAAGAAGACAGTGAACCCAGTTAGTCTGGATATTAGAATTCAACTGCACTTTATGAAATCCTGAAGTTCCAGAGTTGGATGAGAACTCATACACGTAACTGATCAATCTATAAGTCCTCAGATGAGTTATGGCCAAATTTCTCTGAATATAGAGGCAAATGGCAAATTTCATCTAATGTACTATGAAATCCTCTATATACATCTGGGTGTTCTGAGCCAGATATTTTGCGGCTGATGCTTAGATGAAAAATTGCATTTGTGAAGAACAACTGAACATTACGTTTTGTGTATTTTCATGTAACTGTTTAAAAGAGAAACCTACAAAATACTGAAGCAGGCTTATGGTAATAACACTCTAGCTCTGGGGAAGGCATTTCAGACAATAAATGCAAAGGCTAATAGAAAATTTTACAAGTTGTTGCATTTCAATGAGGCAATGAACAACAATCTAGAAAATAGAGGAAAATCTTACATAGGAACACTGAAGTTAAAGAATATTGATACAGGGTTTTCACATGCAACAGATTTGTTGATATATTGGTCCCCAAACTGAAAAGGAAGAGTAGTCAGCTCTAAGATAATGATGGCTGGCAATTATATAGTCACTATTAAAAAAGAAACTTAATGTTCAGTAAAATTATACCAAACAAAATATTTGGTTTCTTCTTTGATCTACATAGCAAACAAGTATCAAGTAAGTGAAAATTGGGAAAACAAGTAGGAATTTCGCAAGGACTGTACCGACATCATATACGAGGCATTTCTTTGACTTCAAAGACACTCTTATCCTTGAATTTGAACTTGCTGCCACTCTTGGTTTAAAAATTTTTAGCAAAACAGAAACTCTTATCTGTTCACACTCACCATACCCATATCACCATATATGATAAGACTTATAACATTTTCCTCAGCACAAACTTCAACTTACAGATCATTGGTTTAAAATCACAGAAGATTTGAAAAATGTACTGCTAGTTAATCTGATGAATATTTCAAAGACCAGTCGCCAAGAAGGGTTTGAAAACTTCTACAAGCGCTACAAAAGGTACGTTGTTCCAAAAGGTCTTCTTTTGAAGATGGATATGTTCGAACATTTTTATTTTAAGGACTTATGGATACAGTTACTGAAGTTTTGGATTCTTCTATGTATTTTACAACCACTAATGGAATATTAGCAGTGTAATAATTTTCTTACAGAAAAAAAGATGAAAAACTTCATGCGGCAATCACATGATAAATAGTGGCATTTTATAAAAGGTTCAGAGTCTATGATTTTGTATTTAAATTTCGAAAGAAATTTTACAGGGATACAATTTAGCATTTCCCTCCCCAAAACATCTACCAAAATACAAAACAGTTATACAAACTTCTAGCATGTAACTAAATATTATATTATATTATAAAGGTTTTTAATTGAATTTACTTCTATATATAACATAAATTTTAAGAATACAATCAACGTCATTATATGAGATCAAGATTTCCATTTAAGCAGACGGCATTTTGTTATATGATATTTACAATACACAGATTTTCTTCATTAAGTAGAATGTTCTTAAATTTAGAAAAGGGACAGCTTCAGTATTGAAGCTCTTTTTGATACTGATAGTCAACAATGTTACTTTACACAGTTTTGAAAAATTAACCTTTATCATGTTCCATAACACCAAGGAGAAACTGAAGGCTCAAAATTATTTAGATTACTTTGCTAAATATTTCTTTCATAAATTCTCATGGAATGTAAAGTTACATAAACATGAAAAACGATCTAAAGATTATTAAAAAAATTATAAAATGATGAGAAAAAAATGTGAAATTTACAGATTTACTGATGATTAGTAGAATAATTTGATACTCACAAAATCTCAGGAAACTTTTTGAAATTCGCAGAAGAAAACATGAAAATCTATGCAGTGATAAAATTATTACCTTAATTATTAAGTTACAACAGTGTTATATAAAAACATATGTTCATATCATTTAAAGATGTGTAAAATCACACTCTACAGACACTGTAAAATGATAAAATATAATTCTTTAATATAAATTTACAAAATAATAATTATGCTATTGAAGAACTGGATGCTTATATGCTTTCCATTAATAACAAGTGAAAAAAAAGCAATTGAGCTTTTTATACCTGAATAAAAATCTTCAAAAATTGCAACTATTGTTACTCATGATTTACGTATATAATTTTCAGGAAAAAAGAAAAAGGCATTTTAACTCCTTCGCTGATAAAATAAACAAAAATTATTTTTTCACCCTTAATCTGAAAAAAGACAGAACAAAATGTTATTGATTTATTTTTATATGAAAATAGTGATCTTTCCCTCTTCAAATAAATACATAGTTTAATACAAATATTATTATAGAACTCTCCTTATATAAAGAAATAAATTCCTAAACAACAAAAAAAATATTCATGAATAATATAATCATTTAGAAATTATCTTTTCTAAAATGTTACGAACAAGTATAATTAATATTATTAATAAAGTTAAATTTTCAATATGAGTCATTTCACTAAATGATTACTTCTCAAAGTGTAGGTCACAAAGGAAAGAATTTAAGGTGAACTGCGAAAAATTACAAAAGTCTTAATGTACAGTCACATATGCATATCTACCCGTGATTGTAAATTAATCAATAAAATCACTTTGCTTTGTTAGTAGGTTTGTTAATTATTATTTTATGAATTTCTTTTAGAAATCGCCTTTTAATCCCCCTTTTTTCACAGAAAGGTTATACATATGGGTCACCATAAATCACAAATATTTTTTTGCAGCCATAAGGTTAAAAAGTTTGAGAAATGCTGCACTAAAATATGAACACAATACTTAAAAAATAAAATATTTTAAAATAAATATTTGATATAATTGCATAGTAAAATAATTGTTGCATTTACACATTCAGAATGCAATCTGAATACATAATGATGATAATAAAGAATTTGGTAAAGAAGCTATAAATTAATAAGCAAAAAAATTTCAAAATGAATATACGAGTCAATATTATATAAATAAGAGGAGAGATTCTTATCCCACCTTTACATACAATATTTCTGCTTTAAAAACAGCAAAAACAAATAAGATGTTATTTGTATAGTTCCAATAATTTATGTTTAATTTTTTTTTTCTTTTTAATTTGAAACACACAATTTTTAAAATACATATAATATCTGAATGTCAACTTAAAATTCTTCAGTACGAAAGACTTAATCTGAAGAAAATTAATCCTATGTTTAAGAAACATTTCCCTGAAAAACTGAAAATATTTTCATTCCACTGAAAAAAGTTTTAAACTTTCTATTTACTCACATGAACTAATATTTTTTTTAATTTACGTTTTCTACTTTCAACATACTATAGCATTATTAGCAAACAAATAATTAACATTAGTTCTTAATTAATTAACAGGTAAAATAAAAAAAAATATGTCATTCATATATAAAATTTTACTGATAAATAAACTGCACAATTTTAAAAACAGCCTAAAATGTAGTACATTCCTCTACCTACTCAACAAGTTTCCAAGAAATGTTAGTTAAGAATAGTTAATGAATAACAGAAGCTCAAAATGTAAGACTATTAATAAGCAGTCTTCATGTACTTGACATCAGGCAATAGCAAATATGCAAACCTGAGTATATTTTACATTAAGATATTTTTCCATTATAAAATGTAAAAGCAAAACAAAAAAAATAATGTTGTTAAAACATGAATTTGTCACATTTATTTTAATTCTTAAATACACTGAGTTTTATTAGGTAATTATCACATGCTATCATACGTAACAAAAATATTTTTGTTTTTAATGAAAATAAGATATGCTTTAATTCAAAAACCCTTAAAAAACTACAAAATGATATTACTTCTAGTCACTTACATTCTTATTTTATACCTAAATATCTATATGTTAATACCAAAAAAGTAATTAAATATTAAATAACAAATTAAGTTATCAATTAACATCATTGACAGAAAATATAAACTGAAATTAAAGAATGTCTGAAATTTACAACCATAAATTATTGCCCCAAAATTAGAAATTGATGATAAAGAAAAGTATTATCTAAAAGTTTTTTTTTTTTTCTTTTTAATAAGTATTTAATGGCATGAAGCTACAAATATAAAAAGTCACCTAATTGGAATATCGGTAATGCTTTTCACAGCATTTAAATCTGATAAGTTTTAAATGAATGATAAAAGGGAAGGGACAGAATTCTGAAATTTAAATTTAAAGTAACTTTATTCTTTAGAAAAAATCCACTTGTTACATAATATCTGACCTCAAAATTCAGTTTTACGGAAAAACATCACTTTACAAATAAAAGTGTTATTACTATCATGTTTTAAAACAAGAAATGCAATATAAAACAAATAGCACAAACAAAGTGATGCCCAGAGAGACATAAATAAGAATAAAAATAAAATTACAAATAAATTCATCTTTCAGTAAATCTCTCAAACAAAGAGCAATTCAGACTGTGACGAAAGTAAAAAATGTCATTATTTACAAAGTTGCTTACATTTACAGATAAAATATTTAATGCTTCTTATTCCTGGGATTAGTACGGAATTTTGAAAATTCTTCAGCTGTCAGATCTTCGACACCGTGTGCAGTCAGAAGCTTACCATGCCGAGTTTTAAGATGCCGTTTAAATGTATTCCTAGTTTTAAAATGTAAATTGCAATCTGTGCAATGGTATGGTGTTTCTCCAGTGTGGCGCCTCAAGTGTTCTTTGTAGTGACTAGGATGTCTGAATGTACGCTCGCAAAATTCACAAGTGAATCGACTCAAATTTTGATGAATAAGCATATGATAGTTTAAACTATGCTGGCGAGTAAAAGTTGATTCGCATATTTTACAAACATACGGCTTAATTCCAGCATGACTACGGTAGTGATGGATCAATGTTGCTTGAGCAGTGAAATGTTTATCTTTACATATCTGACATATAAGAGAATCGTGGATTTGTTTCTTTTTCTTCGAATGTAATTTTGCAATAAACTTCAGTGCCAATTCTTTTTCAAACTTTTGCATGTTTTCTAAATCTTCAACATTATTATCAGGAGATGAAAATGTACTTTTGGATGAGTACATGTTAGACTGCTTAGTAGTCACAATATTCTCAACACACTCCAGTACTGAACCTGTAACATCATCATTTTTGTTTAACAGGTTGGAAAATTTATCATCATAATCCATGAAATCTATTATTGCATCGTCAGAAGTGAGTTCACTTTCCTCAACATCACAATAGCATCCCATATGTTCACTCGACAAATGCTCCAAATTCTCAGCACAAAAGTCATCTAACATACTAATCTCCTTTATTTCAGCTACATCAGGAAGCAATGGAATGTGAACAAATGGAAAAGGTGGTGTTCTTATAATCAGTTGAGACTGAATTAAATTATTTTTATTACCTGATATTAGATCTTTCAAACTCTCAGCAGTATATTTCTTATTTTCACATGGTACAGATTTTTCAATTTTCATGCCACTTAAAGCAGCATAAGTATGATCATGCTCTGAAAACTGACCTTTTTCATCTGACAAATCAAAAAAACTACCAACATCTTCAGAACTAACCCGAGGCTTATTTTCATTTTCACTGTTTTCAGATTTGAAATTAGAATCAGCAATATTTTTATCAACAGAATTTACTTCCACAGAATGTAAAGGTGCTGTTGACCTAAAATCAGAATCATATTCCTTATTCGTATCAGTTTCAAAACATAATCTTTTAGCAGGCAAAGTATTAAAAATATCTTCCCTTACATTTACCGATTCATTTTCCTCAAAAGATCTATCTTCCATATCTTCAGAATGATAATTAAGCAATTCTGACCACCAATTCCTTCTTGGGGACAAAAAGTCTGAATTGGGGAGATTTTTATATTCTTTATCCATGCATTTTATACCTTCATATTGTTTCATATATTTCGTTGATTTCACCTTCATTTTTTTCATAGAAAGAGAGGACTGTTTCGCAGACTTCGGAATTTTACGAGACCTTGTGTTCTTAGGAAGCACATGACTTAAGGAAAGTTGTCTCTTATTTTGCTTTGCGTTTTTCTTTGAACTCATATTTTGTGCATATTTTGAACGAAAGAGAAGAGGTTTTTCATCAGATTGATACCTTCTGGATTCCGCAAATCCATCAGTTTCGGCACTAAGCTCTTGTAAGTGGAACAACAAATGAGATCGCATTTTCTCGCATGCCTTTTGTTCATTACCAAAGCTTTTATAAGCAACAGTGCATTTTTCTGGTAAAAGAACACATTTATAACAATATTTCTTCGTCAGCTCATCTGACGTTATTTCTGAAAATTTATCAACAAGCAATTTTGTGGGAAGAGCTCTAATATCATCTAAAGTCATGACCTCGGAGAAATGGTTGTTTTTCTTTGACTGCTTTTTAGTCTCAGAGAAAGGTTTCTCTCTTTGAAGATCCAATGAATTAATTTCATTTTTAAGTGTCTGTGATGCTACGGCAGCAAGTACATCAAGTGGTAGCATGTTTTCAAATTCATATGGAGACGAATTTGAAGCAATGTGCACAGACATGATTGACATGTTAAAAACTTCCAATAAAAATTCTTAGACTAAGCTAACGCATCACCCAACTTTCAATCTTATATGTATAAGAATTGTACCGATGCATAATATTATAAAACACATAAATATAATATCAGAAGAAGAATTACCTAACAAAGACTTGCAGTACGATGAAACCGCTCAGTTCAAGACACCAAACAAGCAGACCATTCTCTACACTTGGTGCCAGATTCTCAAACCAGAAGTTTGAAATGTAATATGTTCACATCAGTAGATAACCTCCGCAAACAAAATATTAAAGTATTTAAGAAAATTTTTCATTTTATTTAGAATTTTTGAGTGCAATGTTATTGTTTTTATTATTTCATATAACTTTATACTACAATAAAAATATTATTTTGTGTTATATGATTAGCCTCTTGTTTGTTGCGGTTTCATTGTTTTCTGTTGCCAAATTTAAAATACCAAGTATGAAATTAAATTTATCAGATTCATTTCTTTATACATATTAAATATTGTTATTTTATTTTGAGTTAAATATTAATTCAAAACATTAATCTTTAATTAAACCTGAATAATTGAATACTGAATTGGCTAAAATTTTGATATATAAAGGAAAGTGAGTTAAATTGTAGATACGTTTGATTTATGAACTTTGGCAACATGCTGTTTTTACTTAATCATTGTATTCTAGCTTGCTTTTCGAAAATAAAAATCGTTGGTGCTGTGTAATTTAATGTAGAATTTGAACAGTGTAATTAAAAATTTGCAAAATACAAAGCACTGGTGAATTATATAAGTCATATAGCGTCCTTGGGTAAGCAGGAAGTAAATCTAGTAATTGTTTTTCCTCAAAAATTAAGAAATGCTTAAAGCAAATGTAAACATTCATGAAAATTTTCTGTGATTTATGTTTTAAGTTCCATCAGTCATAAATTAAATTATTAAACAGCCTGATTTCTGAACTAAAGGAATGGTATATTTGCTGAGAGTATTTCACGTATGCGTACTTTTTAGGTTTTCATCGCCAAAATATATTTTGAACCGGTTACAACCATTATGAAGTTGTTAAAATTGTTTCTGTGAAATATTAAAAAAGATGCAATCTCTTATATTTTAGAATAGTTATTTAAAATTCTTTTAATGTTATTGTCTTATGTTAAGAATTGCAACCAAAGTTTTTAATAGAATGAGAAGTAAATGTATTTTTAACAGAAATTTTTCATGCCTGGTTTGTGTTCAGTGTATTGTTGCTTGCATATCACTGCCAAGTATTTTATAGTGCATGTGTAAGAAATATTTGTTAGAGCTACAAATACTTATTGATTCTCTTCTAATGAGAAAGTTTAATAATTGCATGTTTAAACAGTACATTAACATTAACAGATTTTAAATAACTAGCAGTAATACATTAAAATTATTTGAATTGTTCGTTTAATGATTTGCATATATGTGGTTCAACTACTGTGCACTTTACCAGGATTGTGAACCGAGATATGGTTTCTTAAAATTACATTGAAATTATGATTGCTGGTAAATATTTAAGTTTTTTGTACAAATTAATTTTTGTATTTGTTGTGATTCACGGTTTAATATATGAGCTGACGGATTTAAAATTTAAATTATGTTTTGTTTGGGAGCTTTTCATAATCATCATCATGATTGTCACATATTCTATATATAAATGTATAATAAAACAAACAGTTCAAACAATTTCATGACTCCATAGTAAGTGTATGATTTGTGTTTTAAGTAGTAATTCTTTAACATAATTGCATTAATTTAAGTATCTGAATACAACTATATTTGAGTGAATGATGCTACCCATCTTTAAATAAAACTAAGCTTACGACATACTATGAATGACCATGTGATGAAATAATTTACTTCCTTTTCATGTTTTAATGAGGTTCAAAATGTAAATTTTTGCCATGGATTTCATTGATTGCCTACCAAGAATCCATCTGCAATAAATAATTTTTCTTCCGTAATTAGAAAATCATTCCTTTTTTCTGTATTATTTTTTACTGGTAACCATATAAATTATCTAATTAATAGTCTGACAACTATCTTTTGTAAGTTTTTACTTATTACAAAGTTAATCCAGAATTCATTTAATCAGATTTAGGAATATTTGCAAGTGGTTTGGCTATTTAAAAAAAGTTTGAAGTGTAAGTATGTAATTAATTTGGGTAAAAAAAGTAGTGAATTAAGAGTAAGCAGCTTAAGTTACTTTCAGTCTGTTCACGTGCACTGAAAAATCTAACTTAACTGAAATATATTTAGGATTATCAGTGTTTTAAATTGGTGTCTGTGTGCATTTTGGAGAAGTTAATTTCCTGTCAATCAAGTATATGAATAAGAAATAAAAACTGGGTGAAAATGCGCTTTAGCCCACTGCTTGGCGATGTTTTGAAAATCGCCAATTCGGCGCGTTTCTGCGAAACGTCTTTGCAATTAATTGCAACCTTCCCGACACGCTCCGCGAAAACCTATTGTAAACAAAACATAGAATTCTAAACCATAAATTAGTATGGAAACTGTTGCCACAAAAATATAATAAAATAATATGCAAAACGAACATTACGATCATTAAAATATTTGTCAGTTACCTTTAAATTAATTATTTACATTTTATGTTGTAATACTTACACATTTTATGCCGTTACATAACCTTCCCGACACGCTCCGCGAAAACGTAACCAAAATGGCATCCCAGAAAGAAGGAATTTTTTTTAAAAGGGCATTAAAATTACAAACGATACCATGTACACACCGTTCCGTTTTAACTTAAAAAAAAATCTGAGAATTGCACAATGTAGGCAACGTACACAAATAAACAAAATAAGCTAGAATAACGAAAATAAATTACAAGAAAATGCCATGTGCACAGCGTTCCTTTTAAACTTAAAAAAAACTTCAGCGAATTGCACAATGTAGGCAACGTACACAAATCAACAAAATAAGCTAAAATAACGAAAATAAATTACAAGAAAATGCCATGTGCACAGCGTTCCGTTTTAACTTAAAAAAAACATCAGCGAATTGCACAATGTAGGCAATGTGCACAAATCAACAAAATAAAATAAATTGCAAACGATACCAGCGTTCTGTTCTTCAGCTGAGCCAAATTATTTCAATAAAAGGCAACAAAATATAAAAATTAAGCAACTTGCACTTCCAATAAAGTAATAAATGTACATGTACATTCACTCACCTCTCTCAGCATCACAGCTAAATCCATACCGACTCGGTATTTAGCGAAATATAAGGTACGAAAATAGCAAACACTCAACACAAAAACACCGCATTCAAAGAATACAACGACAACTGAAATAACTACTTAAATTAACACGTAAGAATTTCGAATAAACCGCTATGTCATCTCACATTACCAATAAAACCGTTCTTTATAAAATAGGAAATACGCATGCGCGAAAACTACATGTTTCCGTAGCTTCAAAATACCCAGTCAGCCATGTTCGCGGATATACGAAGTTACCCATGTTGACGCGTTTATTGCTCATTCAAAAACAATCGCCGCCAAGCAGTGGGCTAAAGCGCATTTGGGCCAACAACTTTAGAAAAATTGTTTGATATTCATTGTATGGTACCCCTTTTATTGTGTCTGAAAAAATTGCCAAGTGGTATTGGTTGTTTGTGAAATTTGGAAGCCCGCTGCATGAACTAGGTTTTTTGGTAACTCTATTGTTGATTATGTTGGTGAAACTAGGCTTGGGGAAAATTGAAAATATTGCTAAACGTGTTGTGATAAGCTGACATTTTGGCTATTTTTTTGTAATGGTTACCCTTTTGTATGGATTGGGGTTTTTTGATACTTAACATTTTTTTGATGGTTTTGAATGGAGGTATAGGTCAAAGGCGAAGGGGTTTGAACATTTTATTAAGAGGAGCGTGCGAAAGGGTTTATGGTTTGAGTTGAGTCGAATGACAAGGAATGAGTTTTTTAATTCTGGTGTATAGTTGAGTTTAAAAGTATTCAAGTAAATGTTCTTCGAGAAACGTGGAGTGCAATTAAATGCAGTTTAGCTAAGGAGGAAACCGAAGGGTGGCTTGCACTATTATTTCGCCAAATATGTGTGGTGTCAAAAGGAGAAGGAGAAAAAAACATATTTATTGCTGGTGAGAGGTGTGAACGTATGGACTTGAAGAAAAGGTATGTTAAAAAATTGACGTTTTGTTTATTTATTGGTGTCTGGGTGTTAATTTTTGTTAAAAGATTTGTTGTTTAATGTTTTTATATTAGGAAATATGTATTTTTGGTTGTTATTACTCTTTGTTTTTGTATTTTGGGTTATTTGTTCATGTCTGTGTGTTAAGACAGCTTCGAATTTTTTCTGATTAACATGATAATTTTAACCTTGTTTAACTTCCTGATTTTGTTTAAGTGAAAATAGATTGATGGGTACATGGACAAAGATAAATTAGTGCACAATGCCTAGTTTTAACTTAACTCGTTAACTTGGCTTTTAGTGAGCCCTTCCTTTCCATTTAAATCAACTATAGTGGCAATTTTATACTAACGCAGCTTAGTTAACAAAAGCAAAACTAACTCCGTGAGTGGACCATTTTTTAAGTTTGGTAATGAATACGAGAGATCATGGTGCTGGTTCGAAATAAAACTAACTGAATTAAGTCACACAACCATTTAATTATTTACGTAATGTACAGAGTTTACAAGTTAGGTTCTCTATTAGCACAGACAAGTGGAATGAGCGAACGCACCATAGGTCTGCTGCTTACATTCTTCAACTACTAACGAAACTAAATTTGGCTCCTCTCACAAGAGGGCGCTATATTAAACCGAACAGTATAAATGTGTAACTGCATGGAACTTGTTTGTTTGAAAGATGTAACTGGATTCCAAGATCATTAGAGTGGAATTCAGTAAAATATATTCATTGCATGTTAGGAAGAATGAATGCAGGTCATTTGCCAAATTTTACTGATGTGTATTTATATTATATTAATGCTGTTGGTACTACCACTAGTAGCATTTAATTACATGTATTCTTACTGTATGTCTATATATATATATGGTTCTCTGATATGTATTTTTACTAGGAAGAATGTTGCTATCACAACAAATGATCGACAACTCTGTTAAAAAGATGAGTTACTGTTGTTATAAGAGCAATTCAGCTACAGGATATCATACATGCTGTTAGATAAATATTCTCAATAAACATTCTTAAATTTAGCTGTTAAAATATTGTGGTCGTAATATATTTATTTTCATTTCATATTTTTTAAACTTCATCATATTCATTGAATAAGTAAAAATTATTATTTTTGGCTTTGTTGTTGTTGTTGGAGATCAGTTAATATAAAAGAATTCTGTTACATATTTTGTCATTTGATTCTGTTGTATTAAATTGTTGAATTTTTAATTGTATGTTTAATTCTCTTGTTTCAGAAAGAACATTAAAAAATGCCTGCAGCAGATCCTCCAATTTCGAAAGTTATTGTACATCCACTAGTTCTCTTGAGCGTTGTGGACCATTTTAATAGAATGGGGAAAATTGGCAATCAAAAGAGAGTTGTCGGCATACTTTTAGGGTCTTGGAAAGGAAAGGGAATTTTGGATGTTTCAAATAGTTTTGCTGGTTAGTTTTTCTCTCTTTATAAATGATTTATTGCATGTGTATTATATTTGCTTATTTTGGTACTGAAGTATTTTATGTTGTATTTTTTGAGCTGATCTCCTCTTCAGAATTTTCTATAAGGTTATAGTTGTGAATTTTGCTACATTAAAAAATTTATTCATTGGAGTTAATGGAAAAATGCCAAAAACTTTTCTAAACTGTATTTACTTTCAAAAAGTTTATTTCTAAATGAATATTTATGCATTTTTATTCCTTTTTAAATTTTATTTGAAAAGTTTGTGTTCAGTGGAAATTGTTCAGTTACTCTTTTATAGGGTATCCTAGAAAAAAGGTGTGAGGTTAAAAAAAATAAATTTTGGAATGATTTCAATCCACTTTTTCATTTTAACAGATACGCAGCTTCAAAGTCCTGTGATAGCAATTTTAATCAAGTGGAATCGATCACAGTATCCCTTCAGTCGGTCAGCTAAGAGTAGCATCACAGGATTCTGAAACTACATATCGCCTGAAAAAAATGGTGTGCTAAAATCATATTGGTGGCTTTTTTTCTTCAGGTGTTTATATATATATATATATAGTATTTTTATACAAATTTCAAAGCATGCAGTGGCACATAACTTAGCTATGTCAAAAAGAATCGTGAGTATTATAAGTTTGAATCTGGTGAGAAATGTATCGAAGTTGATGTTTAAAGTAAACAGCATCTAATTATTTCCATGTATGAAAAATTAAAAGAAAAATGTTGTCAGTTTTAATAATTATAATAGAAATAATACTAACAAAAAATATTGCTTATAAACATTTGCAAAAATAAAACCATTACTTTTAAATTTAGCAAACATATTTCTTTCCTAAGCAATAGCCTCAAAAAGAAAGTTTTTAAAAAAGTGAAATTTATTTAATGAGTACTTTTTATGTCATTAACACACTGAAAATGATGTTCCATTTTATGCATAAATTATTTCAAATATTTCGGTATGGTTTTTTATTTGGATATTTTAACTGCAGAATTACTATAAAATGTTGTTCCCTGTCACTATTTATTCTTATTTTCGTGTCCAATAAAGGATGTAAGCACTGTATTATGTATCATACGTCACAGTTGTAAGAGAAAAAAAGTGTAGTTAGCATTTTGCAATTCAAGACAGATTTATTACTACTGTGCATCTCAATTTTTAGTATTAATTTATTTTTTAAACTGTACTAAGAATGTATGTTTTAAATAGTTCCCTTCGATGAAGATGATAAAGACAAGAGTGTATGGTTCCTGGATCACGATTATTTGGAAAATATGTATAGCATGTTTAAAAAAGTGAATGGTAGGTGAATTTTAATAATCACATTTTAATTGCGTATTCAAAATGCAGTTAAATATTTAGAAATGTATAACATATTCTAAAAAGGGAATGGCATGTGAATTTTAATGATCATATTTTAATTATATATTCAAAATGCTATTAAATATTTAGAAACTTAATTTTATATCAGTCATCTTTTTAAAATTCTAAATTAATTGTATATTATTTTTATATATTTATTCTTTTGATTCTAATTCAACAAGTTCCTTTATTAATATAATATAGCATTATGCTTGAAAATCCTGTCACAGGAAATCTTGTGATTTACAAAGAAGTCTCCAAGAACTTTTGTTTTTCAAATATTGGAATCACCAAGAAAAATTCTTAGGAATCTCAGGAATAGAAAGAAAAGAGAAATTGCTATTGCGTATCTGAGAAGTTTCTCAAATATTATTCTGTTACACCAGAATGCAAAAATGAATGCTATGAAGGTACTCTTCTGTTATGGAGACCGGATTCAGAAATGTATGCACTTATGTACGTATGTATGTTGCTTATATGGTGTGTATACATATGTACATATATATACACATATCTACATATGTACACACATACATATATGCACATAGGTACATACATATATACGTGCATACATAAACACATACATTTTTTAATCCAGTCCTGATAAGTGTATAGATGTGGGAATAATTCCATCCTTTAAATGAAATATCAGAAAAATAGTGAGCAGCTGGGAAATAAAACTAAAATTATTACATTTAAGATTAAATTTTTTGTGTTGATCTTGGTTAAGATTCTTAGGATGAAATGACAGACAATTTCCAGTGCTGAAATTGTTTGCTTTTTCTTTTAATTACCTACTTTTACCTCCCGCCAACCTATAAACCTAGGTAAGGGAGATAATGTTTTGGTCAAAAAATTCAAGTGAGTTTTTAGTGAATAAGCACAAATTATGGTCTCCACAATATATTTTTACCATTTTTGAATGGTGGCGATTTTTTTCATTCAGAATGGCTCTTACCCAAAAAATTTCCGTTTTCCACATTTAAGCTACATTGCTATAAAGAGTTGTTTAGATTTTGGTTAATTGAGCAATCAGGAAATGGCACATTATTTGAAGTACATAAAGGCCTGTTTACACCAGTGAGACTTTGAGCCCAAGAAACGTTCATGAATTGATGGCTTCACCAAAGACAAAAAAGAGCATTCTCTATTTTTACCTCCAGCCAGCCTTTATAATACTGTTGCATTCATATGGGTCTGTAATAGATTGAATGCACACGGAACCAATGATAGCTTGATAAAATTTATTTTACCAAAAGAAAAACTTCACAGTACTAGAACTTTGCACAAAAATACTTGTACGACTCTTCACAGTATTAGACTACAATCAGTAGTTACACTTCAAAGTACTAAAAACCTTAAATACAGTGCAATGAAAGCACATCTAAAGAGTGAAGCTCACATGGAAGTATTTCAGTACTCAGCTAAAGCTGGACGGAACACCAACAGCTGAGAAACTGATGCTGTCCCTGATCTTATATAGCTCTCTTGGCTACCGAAAGATTTCTAGTACCATCCTCTTCTTGAAATTATTGGAAGGCATATCAGGGCCAGATATGGTTACAGCTACATATAGCATTCAATTGCAGTTATTCAGTTATGTACCCATTACAGTTATACATGGACCAGACCAAAACGGTGCCAACTGTTCTCACTAAATTTGGCGACAAAAATAAAATTCCTTCTTTGATCAGAATGTAGAAGAAGCACTCCAAACCTGGAAATCCAATTCTGTATCATTGCCTTTGCTACCATGACAGTCTTTTGATCAGGAATAGAATATGCTTCAGACCACTTGGTGAAATAATCAATGGCAATGAGTACATTTGTTGCTGTCAGCAGTTCGTGGCAGAGATCCCAGAATGTCAAAGGCGATTCGTTCAAATGGTGCTTTTACATTGTAACATTGCAGCTTCCCTCTGCTGCATTTCTTCTGTCCTTTCCAACCTGCACAGGCAGCATGCAGCTGGTGCCACTTTTTCAGCCCTTGCATTAGCCCTTCGGTAGTAGCACTTTCGAACTCTATGCAAAATTTTCATTATTTCGAAGTGGCCTCCTCTTGGGCTGCTACTATGTAGTTCTTTAATGACATCTGGGATCTTGGAAGTATCAGCTGCCATCGGAATGCTTTTCCATACAACTTCCAATACAAAATGCCATTTCGATTATGGAGTGAGTTCCAGAAAAACCCAATATTTTTAGGAATATATACTGAAATGTCCTACCAGTTAGGTTTCCTAATTTAATATTTTTTCAAGTCATTTATGGGTTTAATGTCACCATCTTTTAACCTGTCTTTCCTGACGTCTTCATCACTCCATGAGTCTGTGTCAGATATGATATCAATTCATTACTTGATTTATGTCCAGATTAAGCAGCTCATATTTTGCTTTTAGTCTGGAACAATATTGGCAGCTTTCTGGGCAGACTCTCCTAGACAGGACGCAGCCATTTCCATGGGATGATTCCTTGTGGAAGCTGATAGTTATCTCATATTCCTGGAGTCTGTGTATCCATCTGGCTATTTAGCCTTCGGGATTCTTGAAATTTAAAAGCTAGATAAGCAGTGCATGATCTGTGCAGAGCAGAAATTTCCTACCGTAAAGAAAATTGATGGAAATGTTCGGCAGCTTTTAACTATGGCAAGTGATGCTTTCCTGGTGACACAGCAATTCCTTTCTGATTTAGATAGACACTTGCTCCAGTGTGCTGCGATGCATTCTTGACCATCTATTTCTTGGACAAAACAGCACCAACACTCTCATTGCTTGTATCTGTGTCGATAAATGCTTTGTCGAGCTGAGATTATATAAATATTATCGCAGGTGTTAAAGCTTCCTTCAGTTTGTTAAATGCTTCCTTACATTCTCTTGTGCCATAAGAACTTATGCTTGCTCTCTGCCACATGTAAAGGGTCTTGTGGTGGAAGAAAAGCCCTTCACAAATCTATAGCCCAGGAAACTTCTCAACTGATGGACATTTTCAGGGCATCTCTAATCTTTAACTGCTGGCACTTTTTCTGGATCTGTACACACACCTTCAAAAGAAATGACATGTACAAGGGAAGTTAGGTAAATCACTTCCTATCTGAACGGTTTACATTTGGCGGGACTTAATTTAAGTTGTATTCTTTAAGTTTCTGAAACACATTTCTAAGATTTTATAATGTTTTTCAAAACTCTTCCCAACGATGATGATGTCATCCAGCTATGTCAGACATGCTTCTTAGGAAAGGCCTCTTAACAGGGTCTTCATATGGCTTTTAAATGTTGCTGGTGCATTGCATTCAAATGACATCACCTTGAACTGCCAAAGTCCTTGTCTGTTAGTAAATGCTGTCTTTTCTCCATCAACGGGGGGTATCTTGCCATGGCAGTATCCACTCTTTAGATCAAGCGTAGAAACTACTTGTTTCCACAAAGAGTTCCGTAGTCAATACAATACTCAACACAAAATGTAGTTACCATCTGTCTTGCACCATTATGATGGAAGAGACATTAGGACTTGTTGATGGCTCAATCATGTGTCTTTCCTACATGCCCTTTAGAAGTTTTCCTACTTCTTTCTTTTCAACAGTTAGTAGACATCTTGGATATTGCATGATTGGTGGATGATTCCCGGTGTCAAACTGGTTCAACCTACATCAGAAGATGTGTGGCAGAAAACATCTTGAAATTCTTGAATGGCACGTTCGGCAGCACCCTTCTCTTCATCACGTAGCTGTGCATTCTACAATAACTCCAATGTTAGGCTTTCCGAAGACGCAGCCTCTGGAAGGTATTGGTTAGTTTAACACAGGTCACTGGAGTACATGCTGACACCACTTCATCTATCTTAGTACTTTCACCTTATACACTGTTGGCCACCCAAATTGCAACACCAAGAAAGACAAATATCACAACAAAATTTATTTAGTAGATAACATGTTGACCAAGTATCAGATGATTAAATTTAAAGACTTCTGTAAAGTGTGGTTCCTTCCAGAATCGGTAGCCAGAGTAGCCACCATTGTTGGAGATCAGCACTGCCAAACGCCTCGGCATTGATTCAAGGAGACTTTGGATGTGTTCTTGGGGTACACCAGACCAAGCAACTTCCACACGTTGCCAAAGTTGATCTGGTGTGGCAGCTTGGGATGCAATCTGGGTCAATCGTTCAGCAACCATGGACCATATGTTTACTGTCGGCGAAAGATCCGGAGAGCGAGCCGGCCAGGGAAGCAATTCAATCTGGCAATTGATGAGAACCCTTGGACAATGCTTGCCACATGTGGTTGTGCATTATCCTGTTGAAATATGGCTGTGGGCAAGCCCTGAAAGTAAGGAAGGACAACTGGCTCCAACACCTCGGAAATGTATCGCTGGCTGTTTAAAGTACCAGCGATGCATACTAGAGGAGTGCGAGAGTGATATCCAATATCACCCCATACCATAATACTGCGTATAGGACCAGTGTAGCAGTGCATAACGCAACTGTTCAGCATCCTATCTCCACGGTGTCTCCAGACTCAAATCCGACCATCGTCGTGTTGCAGACAGAAGCGTGACTTCTCAGTAAAGACAATTTCATTCCATTCTGCTGTCCACATCCTTGTTTCATCACACCATTGGAGGAGACGTCTGTGGTTCTGCGTCAAGGGTAGACGAAGCAATGGACGTCTTGCAGAGAGACCAACCTGCTGTAAATGGTGTCTAATTGTACGTGCAGACACTGGATGATTCGTTACAGACTGAATGTGCTGTGCTATGGTTTGTGATGTGACTGAGCGATCCGTCACTGCCATGCGCACAATGTTCCTGTCGTCACGTGAAGTGGTGAACTGAGGTGGATGCAATCAAACACGTTGGTCCGTCGTACCCTCCTGCATCCAATGGTTACATATCCGCATTACAGTTGTTTGGTTTCGTCCAACGCGAGATGGTCATTAATTAGTTTCCCTCATTCTTGCTGGGAGCGGTCTCAACTTTTGTGCCCTGGGGTGTTCTGCAGTTCCTTTGCATGTGGCCTTCAGCACAACAGTTGTAGCGCTTTAGGGTGTTGGTTCCTTGTCACTCTGTGTCAAGGCATTGACTTGCTTGGTTAAATCATCTAGATGAGCAGTCACTTGATCAACTGGCTTGTGGACTCGAGCAGCTCTGAATAGGTATCTGTCTCTATGAGTTCCATGCTCTGCTGCCTTGAATTTTATGTCATGCACTGAAGTGTCTTTTAAGTCCTTGACATCCTCCATTCATGTGCCTTTCCATATCTCAGGATCCCGAATGTTATCGCAGAAGAACTATGGAGACAGGATTTTCCTTCTTTCTGATGGACAGTCTGAAAAGGTAAAGTGGTCATTTTTGACCATATCCAGAAAATTATAGATTTTTCGATATTTTTATGACTTATTTAGCTATTTCCGGTTTGCTGATAGATAAACAAGTATATTTTTGGTAAGGAAGATTGAATGTTTCGCAGATGTGAGTGGGAAGAGGAGAAGGAAGGGAATTAAACACCTGTTTGGAATTTCTGCACGCCTTGCGTCTGCCCATTTACGGTTGTGCTAGCAAGTTTATTTTTCAGTAGACACAAATGTGCTTTACTTCATTTGGATAGTTTTGCTTTCTGACCTGTTTATCATGCCATGTAGAAGCATTGTTGGAAAATGTCTAACGGAAGGAAGAGATGCTCAAAGTTTCTGAAAGTCTTTCTCATGATAATTCTGCTTCAGAAACTGAACCCGATGAAGAATTTCATACCAAAACTACATCCAGTTTATCCGACGAGGACTGGATTGTTCCTTCTAAAATATGTGAATCCAATTTGTGTGATGGAGAACCTGTTCATGAAACAGAAAAGAAAATAAAAAATTTAGATCAAGATCCCAAAGACTGTAAACTGATCCATTTGCCCTTGTTTCAGATATTTGAAACATTTTTATAGAAAACTACTTGAAATGTTATAAACCGTGCGTTAATATAATAGTGAATGAACAATTATTTCCCATGAAGACCTGATGCTGATTTATTCAGTATATGCCTAAAAACCTGACAAATTCAGTATTAAATTTTGTCTTACTACAGATGTGCAGTCAAGATATTTGCTGAATGTATTTTCCTATTTGGAAAAGACAAAGCAAAATCAGCTGGAGAAACAGTAGGTGAACATGCACCTTTTCACTCGATGGAGCCACTGAAATTATTAAAAGAAATGAAGAATTCATGCATAAGCTGCATTGGCACAGTAAAATCATTCAAAAAGAGAAGTACCTGCGTAAAAAAATACAGGGGATGAGCTCTGTTCTAGTAAGATTGCTAAGCATGACAAATATAACACTTATGTCTTACAAAGGGGGGGAGAGGAACAAGAACTTGCTGTTCCTGTGTTCCATGCATCCAACATTGGAAATTGAATCTGATGAAAAAAATACAGCAAAAGTGAATTCGTACAATTCGACCAAATATGGAGTTTATGTTTTGGACCCAATGGCCAGAAAATCTTCATCCAGCCATTGGCCAATTCAAGTTTTTTTTTTTTTTTTTTAACTATTCTTGATTTTGGCCATGATAAATGCATGGATAATTTACAAGGAAACAGCTAAATATAAGGATATCAGCCATCATGATTTTATTTTGAATACAGCTGAGGAGCTTTGAAAGATGTACGTGTCACCCAAAATTCACAATTTTTCTGTATTTAAAGAAAAGAGAATTGGTACTTGCAGCAGCCCTTTCCATAAGCATTAACAATGCCAAATAAATGTATGCAGAGTCAACAAAACTTTGAATACTGTAAAAAACATGTTTGTGGAATCCGTACAGGTAAAATTAGAAATTAGTAATCTATATGCACTGCAAATAAAATTGTCTGGAGTGATTTTTTTCTCTTTTAGCTTTTTGTTATATTAAATTATCCTTTGATTAATATATTTACTTAATTTGTTTTATTTTGCTCTTTGTTACATTAAATTATCTTTTGGTTGCATGTATTTTTTTATTTATTTATTAAACAAGTAAAATGTATTGTTATAAGCGTTAACTTTAGCTTTCTTGATAAGAGGTAATTCAGATATTTGGAATACTTAGTAGCAAAAAGCGAGCCTTTCTATTCAGAACAAGTGGTCAAAATGACCGCTGATCCTAGTTACAGGTATATGGGAAGCGCTGTAATGTTAGTGTTAAATTTTTATTAATTGCCCTTGTATTCTTACTTTTCCAGCCAAGCTTCCTTTCTTTACATTTTAATGTTACATTATACAAGAAAAATACATTTCCACATATAATTTTACTAAAATTATTTATATATGTACAAAATTTGTAACAATACAAAGCCTATATAAGCTGAGAACTCAATATTTTAAACTGTATAATGTATTTTTGAATCTCTCTATTATCATTAAAGAGTTGATTAGATTTTGGACGCAAATGGTTTGGGTGAAATTGGACAACTGGAAGTGGTACTTTTCTTGATCTCCATAGCAGCTTTTAATGAAAAACTGTATTGATGTATAATCCAAAACATTTCAATTTCAGTATTTAAGACTTTTATTTTATATCAATGGGAACAACATACTTGATTTTTGCTAAAATTCATAAACTGGAGTTGATACTTTAGTTTAAGCTCTGAACAGACTTTCATAAGAAAATAAGTTGTGAAATAATCTAAAACTTCTAAAAATTTGGTATTTAAAATAGGCAAGTGATTGAGAACAACGTATTACTTGTGTAGACATTTAATGTAATCTCTGAATCATGAAAAATACAATGAGAATAAACTTACGAAAACAAGCTCTCATTTTGAAGTAGTTAAATATATTAGTGTTAATCTTCAATAGACTTGTTTCATTTTTGTGCTCAAGCACTTTTCAAATAAAAGGAGGATGCCACCAAAGGTTATCACTAAGTATTATTTTTTTAAGAAATAATATAGTAAATAAGAATTTATTGAATGTATGCAAAAAAACTAAAGTATGGTAACACTAAACACTCTGAGATTCTGAAGATACACAATCCAGTCACATTAATGTGACCACCACGTACTTTCCATGTCAGAGTTAAATAACCAATCACAGAAGGCAGGTGGCAGCACAGTGCAGTTGAGCGTATATAAAGGGTATGTGCGGGCTTCGAAAAACATTTCAATCGTTGGCGTAATGCAGAAACGAAGCGATTTATCCGACTTCTAAAAGGGCATGATCATTGGCTTTCGGGCCAAGGGTGGAAGCATTTCCGAAACGGCTGAGTTTGTGAACTGTTCGCGTGCCGCCGTGGTAAAAGTGTACCGTGCATGGCAAAATGGGACTGTCCAAAATCAGCGACGTGGCAAATGTGGTGCACCACGGGCCATAGATGACAGAGGCGAACGACGGTTGCGGAGATGCGTTCGGGCAGATAGACGGGCTACCGTTGAGCAACTGACCACCAAAATGAACCAAGGGGCTACCAAAAGTGTCTCCCAAAGTACTATTCAGCGAACATTGCTGCGTCTGGGCCTCCGAAGCAGACGCCTGGTTCGTGCACCTATGCTGACTGCTGTTCATCGACGGCGAAGGCTAGAATTTGCACGCCAGTACAGCAGCTGGACGTCCACTGAGTGGCGACAGGTTGCGTTTTCGGATGAATCGCGTTTTATGCTCCATCGGACAGATGGACGTTGGCGTATAAGGCGTGAAACCTCTGAAAGGAACCACCCTGCAACCATTGCCGGAACGGTCCAAGCTGGAGGCGGGAGCATTATGGTCTGGGGAATGTTTTCCTGGCATTCTCTAGGTTCACTGATCATTGTGGAAGGCACAATGGATCAATACAAGTACGCATCTGTCCTTGCGGACCATGTTCACCCCTACATGCGCATTGTTTTTCCTCAGGATGATGGCATCTTCCAGCAGGACAATGCGAGGTGCCATACAGCTGCCAGTGTACGTGCGTGGTTCGAAGAGCACCAGGATGAGTTTACCGTCCTCCCCTGGCCAGCAAACTCACCTGACTTAAACCCAATCGAGCATCTGTGGGACCATCTCGATCGAGTTGTTCGCGCCATGGATCCTCAACCGCGTAATCTAGCGCAGCTGGCCACGGCATTAGAGTCGGCATGGCTCAACATCCCAGAGAACACCTTCAGGGACCTATGTGACTCTCTTCCTGCACGTCTCACAGCAGTCCGCTCTGCGAAAGGTGGTTATTCTGGCTTTTGACAGATGGTCACATTAATGTGACTGGACTGTGTATGTTGCTTTTGAAAAATTGAATGGTTGCTAAATCATTGATTTGCCAAATCTGAATATATTATAACTGATGTTATGTTTTCGAATCAAAGCATGAAAACTTAATGCAGTAGAAGTCCAAAAATCAACAATGCTTTGGGACCAGAAGTTGTGCAAATTTTAGGATTTTGTGGATTTTAAGACAGAAAAGATAAATTGTAATTTTCAGACTAGCATATTAGACACATTTGATTATATTATTATATACATTATTACAATAATATACGTTACGTTGATTTATTATATGCATTAAATTATTATATATACACTGGTGGACAAAAATAATGAAAAATAAGAGATTGAAAACATTTTCCTGCATTTCTTCTAAAATACCACACAAAACTTGGACTGTTGGTTGCCATATAATGTCACTGTGACATTGGTGTTGCTGAGATGAGTTTATGTATTCCTGTAGGCATTGCTACGCTAGCAGGAGGTATAAAAGCCCCCGTCCAGCTGCTCAGCTCATTCCAGTCTGCAACACAGTAGTGATTTTTGTCTTTCTAGAAAAATCTTTTGGGGGGGGTAAAATGAGTACAGATCATCGCTTAGACAAAGAATGAGAATGAAGAATCGTGAGTGGGCTTGAGGCAGGGCAGTCCCAAGCTCATGTTGCAAGAGAACTGGGTGTAACGCCAAGTGTCATCTATAATTTGTACAATCAGTTTAGAAACAGCGGGACTTTGTCCAGAAGACCAGGACAAAGTCGCTGGAGAGGCATAACGACCAATGACAACAGGTATTTGGTACTTTCAGTCAATGCCAGAGAACGTCTACAGCCATACAACTGTTTTATGACCTTGCTACTGCCACGAGAACATCAGTTTAAAAGATGACAGTTACCAGAAGGCTCCATAAGACAGGCTGAATGCCAGAAAGCCTGCTGTTTGCATCCCACTAATTTCCTCCAACAAAAGAGAGCATTTACAATGGACAACACCAACACTGGACACAGCTTCAATGGGCTAATGTTCTCATCATGAATGAGTCTAGATTCAGTTTACAACCTGATTCTCGTCGATTATTGATATGGAGGGAACCTGGGACCCAATACTATCAAAGTAACATCATGGAAAGACACCAGTATGGTATTGGAGGAGTGACGGTCTGGGCAGGGATCATGCAAGATACATGCACACCACTCCATGTGTTTGACGCTGTTTCCATAAATGCCCAGAGGTACAAGCAAAGATCCTAGAGCCCTATGTGTGACTTTTCAGGTTCACTGTTGGCCCTGAGTTCACTTTTATGGACGACAGTGCACAACCACCAGGTCCCACCTGGCTGATGATTATCTGGAAAGCAAGGACATTCACCGAATGAATTGGCCAGCCAAGTCTCCTGACCTTATCCTATTGATTCATTTATATTAGTGATTACATGGATATTTAAAAGCATTAAAGACATAAAAATAAGGGATATTAATAAAACATAATATATTTCATTTTTTTACATGTTTCAAACATTTTTCTGATAGAGGTTTGTTTTAAAATTTTAAGATTCTTGAGAGTAAGTTTTTTTTGGTAAATTATATAGAGTCATAATCTGTTGCTCTGTGACACAGCTCTGTTATTCTAAAAGTTTTAGGTATTTTTCATGGTGTACCAAACCCTCATTAAAAGGTATTTTCTCACTTCTATCAAATTCACTGTCTGTCTTGGTGTTGGAATCGTTTTCTTGCTGTGGCGAGTTCAAAACAGAGCCAATCATTTCATCATCAGTCATCTGATATGCCAGTGATGTCTCATCTGAGCACATCACCCATTCAACGATATCTTCTTCTTGCAAAGCCTTATTCTTTCTTTTGAATATAAAAGAAATTCTCTTGTTTTAATCTTTGCTGCGCTGACCCTAAAACCAGAAAATTCACTGTCATCGCTCTCAGTTTCAATAAACAGAGAAGATGGCCATACATTACGCCAGGCAATTTACTAATGTTTGGGAAACAGAATTGTATGATTCAGCTAACAAATAAATGCGATCTTTGATGTTGAATTTTTTTTATAATCACAAAGTGAAATAGAATGGTCACTTGAAAAAATGTTTTTCAGAAAGTTTTAGTGGAATTTAAGATTGTGTATTATACCCTGGTCTATTGGTTGAGTGAATGATGTAATATTTGGGGGCAAAAAAAGAGCCACGACATTATCACATGTTAAAGTGGTAGCATATGGATGTGCAGAGCAGTTGTCTAACAATAATCTTGCAGTTTGATGGAAACCTCACACTGCCTTCGAGCCTGTATAACGAAATGCTCCATGAACCATTTGATAATAAGTTGTTTCGTGAACCAGGAATTTTTATTCCTGTAAATCACAGGTAAGAATAACTCCTTTCATAGCTCTGGGATTGGTGCTCTTACCCACTACCACTGGTTTACATATGTAAGTTCCATTTGCATTTTATGCATACTAAAATAATAACTCTTTCTTTAGTTTCTTTCACCCCTGATGGTGCACTTTCTTCACTTCTCACAAATGTCTTTCTTGGCAGACATCACCAAAAAAGTCCAGTTTCAGGCATATGAAAAGTCTGTTGAGCTAAGATTTTCTTCTGCCACAGAAAATTCATCAATAAATTCCTCTGCAGCGTCTTTATCTGCTAAAAGTTTTCCCCCACGTGCTTTTAAATAATGTATACCGTGTATTTACTTAAAAATCTATTCAACCAACCGCTGCTGAAATCGCTGGGCTCCTCTATTTTTAAATCAGCATGAATCTGTTTTCCCTTTTCTCTTAGGCATGGTCCTGAAATTGGTACCTTATCACTTCACCGCTGCTGGAACCACTCATACAAGACAGCATTGAGGCCAAAAAAAACTGTTACACTTGTTAATGAAATAGGTGTAAAAAAATAAATCTCCAGTTGCTGCTAGTATTAAAACAACTTTCTGCCTTTCTATGCATAGAAGCGAAACTGTCAATATATTGTTACTTTTTTTAATTTTCTGGTTTCAGAAATTGAGAATAATATATTTTGCATATTTGATACACCAGAAAATTGCATTGAAATATAAATATGAAATATTAATGCCAGAATTAATAAAAATTTAAGATAATGTGTTAACAATACTTAGAAACTTAACAACAGCAGTTATATGTGTAGATTTTTGTGACGTCTCTTTATGGGCTGTTATAGAATTTGTCATTTCAAAATTAGAACTTATTTTAATTAACTATGTATATGTGTATCTCACAATAATATTTTCTTATGAGAGTAAAAAATATCATTCCTTGGCAAAATAATTCTCTAAAATTTACAATATTTGGCACATTTTATCCATTCCATTCACTAAATGTTTAAGTTCATTCTTAAGTAAGGAATTATGTCAAATTGTTCAAAGCATCATAATCTTTGTATAAAATATTATTGAATTTATCTTTAAAAATGTAATAAGAATAAAATAAATAGAAGTATAGAACTGTAGGTATTGTAGTTAAAAATATTTTGTGTATGTAAAATTTTTGATAGTAAAATATGTGATTTACTTTTATTTATAATGATCATTTTTTGTAGTAATAAATGTTTTAAGTTTTTTAATAATGCAGTTTATTTTGTAATACTACAGTTTAGTTTTTTTATAATAGTTTTTATGGAGACTGTATAAGCCTCTTAAAATGTACATTATAACAACAGCTATGAGGAAAATTTTATTTATTACTTATTTTAGTTTAAAATTTCTAAAATGCAGTTTTAATTTAATAGTAATAAAAAAATTTTTTGAATGCTTAACTATTCTCCCTTTTCAGTACTTTAATTTCTAAAATTCTTACAGCCCGAGAACGTATTGTGGGATGGTATCACACTGGCCCCAAACTTCATCAAAATGATATTGCTATCAATGAGCTGATAAGAAGATACTGCCCTAATTCGGTAATAATTTGAATTGAATTTTTTATATTTAGGTTTTTTACTTATTCTTGTTTTAAATTCACTATTTCAACATGTAAGTTTTAATATTCATTATTTAATTTGTAAACTATGACTAGCACTGACTATTTTAAATTTGTTTATCTCATACGGAATATTTATGGAGGAAAAAATAATTATGTTAACATGTTTTAAAAAGTACATTGTTTGGAATTGTAATGACCACATACTGTAATAAAGAGAATGAATATTATAATGATCGGTATGTGAAGAAAATTGCATCATGTCAAAATTGGAAATATTGCTAACCCAACACACTATTGCAGAATAGTTAATGTACCATAATTCTTTTGTTTATGCGATCAGGGCTAGTGAAGTCCTTGAAAGTACTTAATAGTCCTTAGGTTTTTTTTTATTATTATTATTTTTGGCCCTTAAAAGTCCTTAATTTTAGTTATCTGACATTTTTGTTCGTTTTTTCACGACTGTTGTTCTGCTAGTGCGAGCTCGTTGAAAAATGGGGGGATGGTCATAATGTTTTGCCTAGACAGTGTAGACCATTATTTTGAAGCCAAGATTTATAGACTTACAGTTTCTGGGAAAATGTGATGAAATCAAAAGTGTCTTCATGGTTATTAGCTTGTAATGGATGGGTTTCATAGGAAATTTGTGGTGAATTACATATCGTATGAAGAATTTGTGGAAGAACAGTGAAACGAATATTATTTGAATTTTCTTCTTTTGATACCAGAAATGTTCCTGTTAATATGTTTATCTTCCCTTTTGTCCATGTGTGTCAGCTCCTCCAAAGTTAGAATTTGTGTTATGGACAGAAAGACCAACAACGTTTTCTTTTGAACTATTTTTCTTCAAGACAGATAGTTAAATAGTTGCTGACAGTGTCAGATGTTTCACTAGGTAAGGATTTAAATTCTAAAATTTTTACTCTAACTACACAACTCCAATCTGTAAATCTTTCCTTGTGATTGGATGCATCAGTTAAGATTGAAACAAATCACCATTTCTCCAAACCATCTCTGAAAGCGTAAGGCATAAAAACATTTAGTATTATTGCTTTGGCCTTGATTTGCACACATGTCAATTAGGCTCAAATGCCACTTAAAGCAGCTTGGATGTAAAATCCATTGACCAAAAGCTATGGTTATGGTAGATAGTATGGTACACAAGAATACCATTTATTGCAATTAATTCTTCTTTCTTATCACCCATTTTCTCCTATTTGAAGAAACTCTTTAATGACAAGTGAGATGCAGCAGCAGAGATTGACATTTTGTGTTTATTACTCTTTATATGAAGTTTAGTATCTATGTATCCACCATGGCTTATTGAAAATTTTGAAGGACATTTATTGCACTGTACATCAGAATTGCTTATAATTTTTTCAATAAGTGGGTATTCCTTCTGTAGGTCTTCGTTAAATGTACATTTTTTTGTAGCCAATTACTAAAAATGTCAATGGTAAAAATAAATAATGAATTAAATTAAACTGCAGCAAAACATATCCTTATATGCATGCAATGCATCGCTGATAATTAAAAAATATACGTTGTTACCAAATGGGAAACATCGTTTCAGCAGTATGCAAAATCAGAAGGGTGATGGAGTAAACATTTTAGGGTCTAAACATGGCAAAGGAAAGAAAATTTTAGATGAATATATCTTCAATGAAATTTCTACAAATGACAAAAGAATTAGATTTAGATGCCATGTAATAACTGTAAGCGGATGATACATAATAGCATTTGTAATGCACCATTGAGACTTAAAAACTGTAGTACTGTTTGTAAATGAAAGTCTGAACGGCGAGCTGCAAGCAAAAATTCCTTGGCTTGGGTATTCCTGTATCTCTCCTAAATTGGGGGTTGGGGGACAGAAATAGAACTCCTCCACTACATTTTTTTCGAAGGCAAATGCTAGATGGGGAATCCCTTATTTATATGGCCTGTATGGTGTACATCTTTTAACTTACACAATCTAGGTTTACTAAAATAAATATACAGATTTAAACTTTTATGTTCTCCCGCTACTGTTTTTCGGAACAAATGCTATAAATTCGAGACCAAAAAACGAGTTTTAAAAAATTGGGATAGGAACTGAAAATTGGGGGCTGTTCTGGGAAATTCAGGACATATAGTCATCTTACACTGGTGTGCAAAACTTAAACAACAATGTAAAAATTTAGCATATAGCCATGAAATTGCAGAAAAGGAGGTCTGAAGATGAACACGTAAGTCAGTAGAAACGTCATGCGTATGCAAATATCAGGAACAAAACGCCAGAGGCGACGTGAGCGTACACAAAACGCGTGATGTCGGCGCACACAGCTCAACAGTAGAATAAAAGGAAGGACGGAGACACAATTCAACATATTCGCTGCGAGTGCCAGTGAGTCAGTTCGTGAAATATGGCTAGAAGAAATCACCTGGACGACTTCACACGTGGAAGAATGATCGGAAAGCTGGAGGAGGGGCGTACTGTCACCAGTGTAACTGCAGAGTTCGGAATCAACAAAAGTGTCATTTCGCGTCCTTGGAAAGCGTTCCAAACCACAGGTACAGCAGTTAGAAAGGTTGGTGGTGGCCGCCCGAGGACGACATCTGTAGAGGATGACCTATATATCGTCCTGTAGGAGAAAAGAGGCCGACAGCAGTCAGCAAGCGCCATTGCTGAGCAACTCTGTACAGCAACGGGGTGACAAGTGTCACAGTTTACTGTGGCCAGACGCCTTGACAAAAGGGGCCTATTCACCCGCCTTCCTGAACGCTGCCTGCCATTCAAAGTTGGCCACCGTTTACAGTGGTGCAGAGAGCACAAAAACTGGACAACTGATCAATGGGAGTCGTGCCCTGATCAATGAGAGTCGGTTCAGTACCAGAAGCGATTCTCAACGCATTTTGATTTGAAGGGAGGTCAGAACCCGGTTTTATCCCAATAACATCAAGGAAAGACACCGTAACGGTGGTCCTGGAGTTCTTGTCTGGGCAGAGATTATGCTGAACGGGCAAACTGAGCTCCACGTTTTCGACAGAGGGTCTGTAACCGAGGATCGCTATTGTGAGGAGGTACTCCTTCCCCATGTGCGTCTGTTCCGAGGTGCCATTAGCCCAAACTTAATTTTTATGGATGACAATGCACGGCCATATCGGGCTCTTGCTGTTGAGAAGCTACTGGAAAGTGAAGATATCACTCGAATGGATTGGCCAGTGTATTCCCCAGATTTAAATCCCGTCGAACATGTGTGGGATGCTTTGGGGAGATGCAGCACGCTTACATCCTCCGGAGAACACCCAACAACTCAAACAGATGCCGATTGAGGAATGGGCACTCCTACCGCAAGAAATGTTGCACCAGCTGGTTCTGAGTATGCGGAGACGGTGCGAAGCAACCATTGCATTGAGGTGAGGGCATATCCTATATTAAGGAACATCTGCTTAATGTTCTTCCTGTTGGATAGACAATCATGAGTCATGATACTATGCGTTCAATAAAGCTGGTTTTTGTTTGATTTCATACCATATGCATTGTATTCCTTTTCCAGCTCCGATGCTTTTGTCATCCTTTACGTACATAATACTCTCCTTTATTTCTGCATTTCATGTCTCTCAGTTGATTTCTCGTGGAGTTATGGCAAAAAGCCCTGCTGTTGCTTAAGTTTTGCACACCAGTGTACTTCTTCTGCTGTTGCTACTCTAAAAAGTACTTACCATGGTGAGGTAGACATCCATGTTTGCTATGGTATCAAAAAATATTAGAACAGCCACACAAGCAAGCATAGCATGCCACTAATTGATCTGTTGGTCATGCAAATGGTGCTCTTATATTATACGTGGATTATCTGATGCCTAATACCACCTGTTCTGAGCATTTGTGTCTTCCAATAAATGAAACCATGCCTCGTCTAACATGATAAGCATTGAGCATTTAATTACCCTGATAAATTATCATGTACGTAAATGTTTATCATGCTAAGTGCATTTGTTTCTGTACTTCTTTTCTGAGCGTAGAATAGTGTTAATATAAAAATATGTATTACCATTTGAACAAAATTAAAGAAGAATGTAGAAAGAGGTTTGTCATTAATGTATTTCCTCAAAATTTTATCAAACATGGATTCCTTTTCAAAAAATTTGTGCAACTTTTTTGCTTCTGAAAAAGAGAACCATTTGTCTGATCACCCTCAAAATTGTTTGAATTTTATTTCAAATCTATGCCGAAATAAGGTTTTTATTTTGTTGATCATTTGATGACATTTTTGTCCGGTCCCTATATAGCTTTAATGGTTATTTTAATTGAATAACTATAATTGATGCTGCATGTAGCTGTAACCATAATCCGACTGTCATATGCTTTCCATTAATTTTGACAAGCTGAAAGTACTAGAAATATCTCAGCAGCCGGGTGTAAGAGCATCAGTTCCTCAGTTGTTGCTAGCTGTTTATTTCAGTGTAAGTTGGAAGTACTGAAATATCCATGTGAGCTGTGCTCTTTAGATGTGCTTTCATTGCATTGTGTTTAATGTTCTTAGTAGTTTAAAGTGTAATTTCTGATTGTATTGTGCGATTCTGTGAAGAGTTATAGAACTATTTTTTATGGAAAGTTCCAGAACTGTGAAGTGTTTTCTTTGATAAAAATTAATTTTGTCAACCTATCATCAGACCTGTGTGCATTCAATCTATTATGAACCCATACTTGCGCAACAGTATGTTAATTGTGAATTTAATATGTTAATGTGTTGCTTAAGGACTTACATATAAAAAATTAATATAGTAAAATATCGTTTAACACAAAATAATACAAACGGTCCTGACAAACTACTATGTATTTTCATGCATTTTTTTCCCTCTTAACATGAAAAGATTTCCCTTCTGGGAACGAACGAAATATGAAAACACCAGCCACATTAAGCGGTGTGCGAAATGAAAGAGGGTGGTTTCATGTATTTTGTAGAAAGAAGGCTTTGAAATATCTTCGGAATAGCCTGTGACATGATCCAGTTTTGTGTATCTAAGCTGCTTTCTCCCTCCACCCCCTACAAACTTCACACAAAAGCATCTTCTCTCTCATCATTTGGCCTTAGAATTCACAATGATCACCGATTGGATCATAAAGTTAAATGAGCGATTCTTACAATAAAAGTGTGAGGTGTCAATTATAATTAATAATTGTTCAACTCACCCTACCTAAACTATAAAGGTTATATTTTTGCCTCCGAATACAACAAATGTCTTTCGGCCTTGTGATCTAGGGATTATACAAAACATGAAATTTTTCTACTGGAAGCAATTGCTTTGAAAATATTTACTCGCAATTGGAGCAAATGAAGATTAGTATCAGATTCTTTGGTGCCAAAAGAAATGAAGAAGGAAGATATTGAAACTGAGAGGACACTTAATTAAATGTTTGAGAAAGTTTCTGTATTATTGGACTGTTCTACTGTATCGTTGAAAAAATATGTTTCAGTAGATGATATGTGTACAACCCTAATTATAGTAGACGAAGACATTTTGGAGTTTGTTCAAACTCAAAAAATATCATTAATGAAGAATCCGACAACGAAAATGAAACAAATGATGCAGCTCGTGTTCCCACGTCATTCAAAATTAGGAACATCACGAAAAGTATGGGCAGTTATTTAGACGCGCATTCCAATCATGAAATGGACGACATCGAACAATTTGATGCTAAAAAAGACAATGCAAAAAAAAATATCAGATTATTTTCCCAAAACTCAATAAATGTTTTGTTTTTCGGAAAACTTGAAAATTTTGTATTAAATTTCATATTAAGTTCTTCTGGATGTTTTTTAAGTACGTGCATATATACATATTAATGTAAAATGTACTCTAATAAATTTATTTTTATTTATTTTTTTTTTCAATATTTTTTAACACGAAAAAATATTCCAGACCCCTCAGTTTCGTGTTAAACAGTTTTCACTGTATTTACGTAGCTATGATTGTGTGTTTACTTGTCTACGACAATTCAGTTAAAGAATTTTAAATTGTGTTATCAAATCAAACCTGGGTTGTAATTTGTGTGGCTGTACTTAGCTGTCAAAATGGTCATTTTGACATATTAAAAATATTGTGTGTTATCTAGTTTGGTATGCAGTTATCATACTATAAAATTCCTCAACTCAACAACAACAACAAAACAAAAAAAACAAACAGAATTCTTGATATTGCAAAACATCTTGGCACTGCTCTCCATGTACTTTGGTGACATATCACTTTGACTTGTCAGAGTGTGGCAGGTAATCAGAGTACCCATTCAATTTTTTATACATATTAAATTAGAAGTGTAGATATTTAGAAGAATTAATCATCTTATTTTTTTCAGGTTTTGGTGATAATTGGAGCAAAACCTAAAGATCTTGGTTTGCCCACTGAAGCTTATATTGCTGTTGAAGAAGTTCATGATGTAAGAATTCACTGTGTGTAGCAATATTTGAAATTTATTATCCTCTCCTAAATCTGATCTTAACTTTATTTTAAACTAAGCAAAAAAGTGCCTTTATTCTTTTTTTTCCCTTCAAATTGTCAATGCGATATCATTTATGTATATGATGTTCTGGATTACACTGATAGTTTGATGTTATGCTAAGTGCAATTGCAGAAAGATTCTTTTTATAACTTAATATTCTTGTTTAATATAATTGTTAGGATGGCACGCCTACAACAAAAACATTTGAGCATGTTGCCAGTGAGATTGGAGCTGAAGAAGCAGAAGAAGTTGGTGTTGAACATTTACTTAGGTAACATAATATCACAGTTTGAAATGATAAATCTTAATTCATTTAACAGAATGCAGTCCTTATTTCTTATACTAAATTTGTCTTTTTTTGTTTTGTTTTGTTGTTGTTGTTGTTGTCATTCTGTCTTACTTGTAATGGTTATTTGTAAAATTAAAATGCTTGAGATCAGATTATGGAAACATTAAGATTGTGAAGACTAGGCATTTCCATGCGTGTAAATTAGTGTAAATATATAACTCAATATGTGATGACGATGTCTCTGCTATGTTTTCCCTCCATAAATAATTGATGAGCCGCCCAGACGGTATAGTGGTTATGGGAGCCTACGGTACCAAAGGGCCCAGGTTCGAATCTTGGAGAAGGCATGAATGTTTGTAAATGTATAGTGTAATTGTGGCATGGACGCACTCTGTATAGTGAGCCAAAAGTCCTTTCATGTGCTTTGGTAGTGGGGGGAGGGGTGGGATACCTCCAGGGTGCTCTTTCTGAAACTTGGAGTGCAAAGTAGAAGTTCAACCTCCTTCAGGCTCTGGCAACCATTCTTCTATGAAATTAATGGACAAGACAGCAACAACAATAATTGGTTAACTTAATTGAATTAATTATTGATGGTTCTTAATATATAATCTTTGCTTCTTTTTCTGTAGGATATATATCATCAAAAAATTATATATTTCAAGTTTTTTTAAATAAGTAAAAATTGGGGTATGTGGAAGAATATTTTAATGTAGAACAAATGAAAATCTCTTTGTACAGATTTTTTTATTTGTATTATTTGATGTGATTGCATATTTTTTTTAACATCTGTTATATTGAATATGGTAATTCTTTATCTTGCTCAGAATAATTCAAAATTTGTTTATAAAGTTCGTAATGTTTGATCATGACATTTTTTTTCTTTTTTTAAATAGGGATATCAAAGACACTACTTTGGGAACTCTATCTCAAAGGATAACAAATCAGTTACGAGGTTTGAAAGGGCTTCATTCACAAATAGCTGATATTAAAGATTATTTAGATCAGGTAAATTTTTGCTTTTTTGGGGGGGAGGTAAAAAAATGAATTGTATGATGTGATTTGCTGAGGTATTAAAATAGTGATATTCAAATCTGTGACAAATTATTTAAATTTTCCAATGGGAAGCATTAAAAATCAAAGTGAAATTTGAAGTACACTGTTAGAAATTATTAAGATAATGCTATATGTAATTTTTTTTAAAAAAAAAGTTTGAAAAGATATAAACCATTCCATATTCAGTACATTAATAAATGTTATGTGCAATATGATTCAAATGGTATTAGAAATTGACCTGCTGTTGTCATTATCATACATATGTCAATCATGTTTATTAAAATGATTGCTATAAGTTTCGTTTCTTGTGTAGTCATTAAGTTGTGTTAGATATAGTATGATTATTTCTTATTCATTTCCATAGATGTACTCTTGAAAGTTTCTTACCTTCTGAATACATCCAGTTTAACACATCAAAAACACTTCTTCCTTTTTGGGATCTGAATTCTTCCGTAGCACATTCCTAGATTTGGTGATTATGCAACATTTCAGCATTGCTGAGACTTAATTAAGCATCAGATTTTAGCTTCTTGAGTTGAGACTGTTTTTTCTTTTTTAAACAAATGTACTGCATTATTTCGTAGTATTATTAATATAATAATGATATATTAAAATGACATCATTTTAGGGAAAAAATATAAAAGCATGATTTTTTGTCCCATCTTTTATCATGTTTAGAATGTCTTTTTGAAGTCTTGGAGTTTTTAAATATCTTTATTGTCAGATTTAAGCATGATAATAAATGCTATTAAACATAATTTTTAAACTCATTTTTTTTAAGTAAAAAGCTGTTGTCAATGTATTTTGGATGGATAGTCTAATTTTCCAGTTTTACATGGAAAGCAGAGCTTTTCGTTTTTTTAATTATGTACCAAAATGTTTAGATTTTCGTGATTTTTTTCCTGTAAATCCTGTGTATGCATTTTTCTAATCTGTATTCGGGGCCCAAAGAATTATGATTTTTGCCTTTTTTGGAATTGGCAAGTATGCATTTATTATAATCTAGTTGTTTGATATATTGGGAAAATATTTTCTGTGTCAACTATTTATGATCTGGTAATAGTTTTAGTTTACTTATCAGCTTTCTCTCACCCTCAAAAAGTGCTCTTAGCCAATGAAGATGCTAGTAGGCCTTTTTTTATATTTGTTACCATGACTGGACTAGAAGATTTTTCAGTTCCCATAAATTATTTCTTTGAGGTGATGTCACTGATAATAATTTTTCCAATTCAAATAAAAAATGTGTGTTTGGAAAATGATTTGTCTTTAAAGCTGCAGTTATTACCTAGAAGTCTAATTTCAAAGAATATCATCATTCCAGATCCCAAAATAATTGCTGTAGAATGTTATGCTGATAGCTTTATAGGAGTGGAATAATTGTCAATAATTTAATATCATTATCTAAACAATTACTTAACAGATTACATATATTTATGTAAGAGATGTTATGCAATTTTTATTTAACATAGTTTATATTTTAGGTGGTGTCTGGAAATTTACCTGTCAATCATACAATCATATACCAGTTGCAAGATATTTTTAATTTATTACCAGATGCTAGCGTAAGAGAATTTGTTAAATCAATGTATGTGAAAACAAATGATCAAATGCTTGTTGTATACTTAGCATCTCTATCAAGATCTGTCATAGCCTTGCATAATCTCATCAATAACAAAATTACCAACAGAGATGCTGAGAGAAAAGAAAGTAGTAAAAAAGAAGAGGTGAAGGAGAGAAAAGACAAAGAAGAAACAAAAAGTGATGAAAAGAAAAAAGATATTAAAAGTAGCTGAAATATTGGTTCTCAGCAACTTTTACTCTATAATTTACAGTTCTAAATAAAAATTTAAAACTGTTTTTCTCTCTTTTTCTTTACATAAACAAAGGTAGTGTATTTTGAAGTACAGTAATTTGTTCCATAGCAGTTAGCGTTAATTATATATACTTTTTAATTGATGCTAGTTTTTCTTTCTGAACTTCTCTGGAACTGATGGTACATCCTATGACATTTCTCATTAAGAATTTTAGTACTCGCATATGACTAAGGGTCTTGTACAAATGGCTGTGTTTATTATAAACTTTCTTGTTTGTTATTCATATTACGATATCTATGTTTAAAATATTCTAATTAAACTTTGACCATTTCTCAATTTAGAGATCGTTTTAGAAGAAAATTCTGAATATATATTAGATTTTGTATTTTTGAGATAAAAGCTTAAATATGTGTAACATATTAATGTGCTTTATATTTTATTTTTGTAAGAAAATATAAAAACAGCAAATATTTGTATGTTTGACTTTTTTATTGCCAAAGAGAAATATTTTTCTTTTTGTATATTCTTATTAGAATAATTTCACAACTTATATTATTCTTTAGCCAAACAGTAAGTTTTAAAATTCATTTTAAATTTAAAAATAATATTTTGTGAAGATTTTCTAATTTATATCCTCAAGTGCTTTGCCATAATACAATCCTATTCATGTCTTTGAAGGTGTTTCTTAACATCTCTATTGCTTTGCAGTTTTACTGATATGCATTAACTGTGATGCTTAGTTTGTGTGATAACAGAATATATTTTCAGTGTATAACGTGTGTACAAAAAAAGGGGGGGATTGTAAATATCTTCTCCTTTGTCTGTCAGATTCAGATTTCAGGTTAATAAATCTTTATAGTGTATACCTTCAAAAATTAGGTAAAAATATCAGTTGTATGCCTGTTTTTTAGTAGCTATTACAGAATCTCACAGTATGACATCATAATCATATAAGTGAAGTTTGCTTATGACAGAATGAAAGGGAATATGTTTCTGAATTTGTTGTTTATGAAACATCATTCATTGACTGATTTACGAATTCAGTTAACCAGTCAGTCAGGCGACAAAAACTTGTTTCTTTTTTTATACGTTTTGAATTACATTTTTCTTATATATAGCCTTTAGATTTTCAGTAATACTTTGATCAGTGAATTGAAGTTAAACTTGTGAATGGCTAGCATTAAATGATGGTAGATTTTAAGCCAGCTGTAATGAAACTACCACTATAACAAGAAGGATTTTTTCTTTGAAAGCTTAATGAAAAGGTTTTGCATAATTCTAACATCTGTTGTGGTGTAATTTTTTTTCGAGTGCTAAGAAGGAAAAACATAGTTCATTTTCATTTTATTTATGCATTTTTATTTTTAAAAAAGACAAAACTGCTTTATTGTGTATAATGTGTTTATTAATAATCTACATGCAATTTAGGAACTATCAGATGGATTAAATATTCAAAAAAAGCACAATACACGATCATTTGAGAAACAGTGGGTATGCATGCCACTTCGATGTATGGGTTCGTGATACTTAAACAGTTCAGAATATACTTGCTTGAATTTCAGTATGTGATTCTTTTTTGAAATGAAATAAAGAAACTGCATGAGAAGTGGATACTATATCATAATGTTACAAAAAATGTATGGGATATGCCAAATAAACCTCCTTTAGTAACATCAAGGAGCACTGCATCTCAAAGCACTAGTGCTTTGTGTATGGTGGGACTACAAAGGAATCGATACTGTGAATTGTTAGCACTAAATCAAACAAAAATTTTGGAATGTTCAGCCCCACATTGTGATGAATTTCAGACTTACTGAGCATGGCTAGTTTGTTTTATGTTACCCACCATATTTACCAGACCTTTCCAAAGCATTTCAAACTTCTCCAGTATCTTTGAAGACAGTCAAACAATAACTCAATAACTTCTTTACAAATAAATCAAATAACTTTTTTTTTTTTTAAAAAAAAGGAGTATTTCAACTTTTGGAGAGATAGCAAAAAGTTGTAGAACATAATGGTGCTTATGTGATTCAATAAAATTTCCACAAAAATGACAGAACTTTCTAGATGAACCAGTACATGAAAAGTCTCTCATAGCCAAAATATTCAGAGGCTATGGTTTCTTTTAGGACAAGCAAAATCGTTAAAATATTCTTTAAACTATTTAAGAAGAGGAAATTTCACCATAAGAATAAGCTCCAGTTCAAATACTTTTTTCAGCGTAATGCTTGATCTCCAAATTTTTGGAAGTGTAAATAAAATGCCTGTAGAATGCAGAATTTATTTATACATATATATTTATTTAGTTCAAATGTTCCATATTCTAATAAATTTATGACATCAATTTTAGAAGAAAGGATTAATATTTTATATTAAGGCTTTTTTTAAATTAACTCTTATTAATCTATAAAGTATTTGCTTAATTTGTGTGCCTGGAAAGCATATGATTAAGATCCTTTAACAACCTCCAAGAGAGTACAGGTGAAGTTGGTTGAAACATATACAAACTTCCGAGATAGTGAATATGCTGTGCAGAAAGGAACTGTTCTCATAGTTGAAAAATCTTCCAGTTTTACCAGGGGACTCCTGGTTTTTCACTGTGTCTTCCAGTAGAGGTCTATAATTTTTAGCCTTTACTAAGGAAAGTGTGTCCAGTAATAATTCAAAGTTATTGAATTAACGAAACTTAAATTCTGCAATTTCCATTCCCTCCATCTCTAGTGATTTTAGCATGATGAATGAATTTTATTTCATCTTAATTATATTTATTTCCTGTTACATTGCATTGATCTTTGTCTTATTAAATTTCATTTTATCTGAGTTGTCTTTATCTACTACAGACATTTCTAGATTTTTATCTGAAGATTAAGTAAATAATTTGTTTAATCAGTTAATATTTGTATTCAATTTTGTTTTATGTAGGTATAAAGTACTTTACTAAGTTTATCCACACAAATATTATGTACATTAATCACTAATTTTATTTTTATCATATTTAAAAGTACTTTAATAAATAAAAGCTTTCCTTCACTGCTCAGGATTTTCTCAAAAGTGTAAAAAAAATTTGAAAAAAAAGTAACTGTGGAACTTAAAATTTAGACTGTCTAGTTAAATGCTAATATATTCTACATCACGACTGAATTATAAATAGTTCAATAACCTGAACCATGCATTATAAAGTGAATTAAAGTTAGTTTGAAGTTCCTTTGAAATGATGTCAGCACAGCATGTAAACCTTCTGATTTCTTTGTCTTTAAGATAATAAAAAAGATTTAAGAGCATATGCAAGTAAAAAATATACTAAAATGATATGCAATAAATGATGATGCATAGCAGCCATCTCTCTCAGTTTTAATTTTTAGCTTTAAGTTACATGTTTTTGAGTAGTGAATGAAATGTAAGTTGTACAAATTTCATTCTCCCCCTCTACACCCCTAGCGATTTTCAGCATAAAATTTCTTACTAAATTTTATTTTCTAGGAATTGTCTTAAGCTACTGTGGATATTGGTAGAACTTTACAGGAAGATTCAACTAATGTTTCATCAGTTAATATCTGTATTTGTATTAAATCAATATATAGTGCATTCCTAAATTTATATTTACACAGTAATGTATACATTAATAGTCATTTTTATTTTTATCATATTTAAAAATACTTAGATGAATTAAAAGATCTGCTTCCCAACTTAAGTTTTTTCTTGGTATAAAAAAGTAAGTTAATTATAAAATGAAATTAGCCAAAGAACATAAAATTTAAACTATCTAATTAAATATTGCTATATTTTACATCAAAATCATGTTATAAATAATTCAGTATCATGTATTACAAAGAGAAGTTTAGTCAATTTGACATTCTTTTGAAATAGTACCACTGTGCAGCAGGAAAGGGGGGGAAAACTTTTCAATTTCAAGTTTGGAAAGCAGACATTCTATTTTCATCATGAAATAGTTGAAAACCAAGCTGGGCTCCAGCATTTTCAGCACTCTAGGTGATCAATACATTATCATGTCTGCCAAAAGAAGTGAATAACAAATCTAATCCTGAAAAAATGATAAAATTTAATTTCAGTTTCCAGTCTCTCCAAAGTGTCTAACAAATTTGTTGGCTTTTGTCTTAAAGATTTGCCAAGATACTTTCAGATCACAGTGTCATTGAATGGTGAAGCATTTCGGGAAGCTTCTTCAACTACCATATGCTCCATCTTTCTAAGGTTTTTGTCATATCAAAATTTTTTCCATAAGCAGAAATTATAAAATCTAGGTTTTTTCATATGGTACCAACTGTAGATTTGCCTGCAAACTGTGTTTCTGGCAGAAATCAATTTAGCTTCCCCCCCATCCTGATTAATGCTTATCATATCTTCAGTGCAGAAACTTTATATTTGCAGCTAGGCTGTGTAAATGAATTTTTGACGCAAGAAACCGAGTGAGTTTTGTTAACAAAGTCCAAGATCCAGACTCGTCGGAACTTGGACGATTCCAGATTTGGGCTTTTTCTGGATATTAGATCAACAGTGTAAAACTTGTAAGATGGCATGTAGAAATTATAAAATTTAAAATATGAAATCGTGATTTATGAAATAATGAAGCATTTATGATCTAAAGCAGTAGTCGGCAAACTATTGATTGCGAGCTACTACTAGCTCACCAGGACATATTCGGTAGATCACATTAACGCTCCAGTTGGCTAACTTTGATTCCTCCACTGAGTTGACGCTGATGACAACAACTGCATGTTTGTCCCACACAGCTGTCATTGTAAGCCTTATTTCATAGTTGACTGTATACTTGCAAGATTGTGCATGTTATGTTCTTCGTGTATATATTAGACACTTGCTAACTTAGATAGTTTGATTTATGTGTTGGTACTAAACTATGTCTTCTAAAGATGGCATGTTCAAGCAAAAAACTTATCACTTTCATTCGAAATGGGAATTTATCCAGGTAAAGGACAAATGTATGCATTTACTGTGCCATGCAAGTATATCAGTTGGGAAGAAATGAAACGTCGAACGTGATTTCAAAGCTGTTCACGTAGGGATTGAGAAGGATTTCCCACTGAATTTTGCTGTAAGAAAAGAAAAGATAATGCAGCTAAACTCTAAACTTAATGCTCAACAATCACCATTTTTAAAACCATTAAACAAAAATAAAGCAGCAACTGAGCATCGTTCAGCATTTCAAATATTACTGCACAGAATAAGGAACCATACGAAGCACTGAAATAATCAAAACTGCATTTCTAGAAGCTGCAGATGAATTTTTTGATAATTTCAAAAATAAAATAAAACTGAGATAATGTCTGCTATGAAATCTATGCAGCTTTCTGCAAGAAGGATTCAGGTTATGAGTTCTGAGGTTACCTCACAAGTTATAACTGACTTTGATCGTTGCAGCTGTTTCTCCTTGCAACTTGATGAATCAACTGATATAATTGGTACGACTCAATGGGCTGTTTTCTCAAGAATGGTTTTTCATAATTTCGAAATAAGAGAGTAGCTGGTAAAAATTATATCATTAACAGGATGCACTACAAGACGGCATATTTTTAGCAGTTGAAGATCTTACCAACTCTGAAAATATTCCTATAAATAAATTGGTAGGCTTACCAACTAATGGAGTTGATGGTTGTCAGAGCGAAGGGATTCATAACCTTGTGTCGTAATTACAACAGCTTTCCGAAATTTCTGTCTTGCTATTGTGTAATACATCAGGAGTTACCATATGGAAAGTGTTCAGATATGAACAATGTAATGAAAATGGTCATAAAATTAGTGAACAAAGTTAGCGTACATGCAGTTCAGAGTACTGACTGACGAACTAGACTGCTAGTATGGTGATCTAATGCTTCATACAGAAGTTCGTGGGTTGAGCAGATGTAGAATTTTGCAACATTTTCAAGAAATGCTTCCTGCCTTAGAATTTTTGAATGAGCAAATCATTCTGTAAGATGGAAGATCTGATTTGGCTGCAGGATTTTACTTTTCTCAGATTTCACCAATGAACTCTTAGCAACTGTATTCGAATGGCAGCCACTACCTTATCTCCCAACATTAAAAAACTTGTTGATGACAAAAAAAAGTTCCATCGATCTCATTAAAATGAACAAGAAAAATCTGTTATTTATCACTAACTACGCTTCAGTTTCTTTTTGTCATATACAGTTTAACTAAAATTGATTTCACGTTTACTAGAAATGCAAGTTTCTAGGAAAGGCAACAAGCAAATGCATTTTTTTTTTTTAATTTCGTAGGTCTTTTTGGTTGGTAGTTCACAGTAGGATTTAAAAATGGTGCTATAGTTCAGAAGCTTCATAAGTTTGGCGACCACTGATCTAAAGAGCAAAAGAAATTTTTTTTAAAAAAAGCTTAATGTTTATTTGTTTACTTTATTAAACATTTCTTTGAATGTAAGTTGTTTACGTTGCTTTTTTTTTTTGGAGGGGGGAGCTAATATTTTCTCTTTAATTCTGTAGATAGAGATAATTTCTTATTCAATTACGAAGTTCCATTATTCGAGTCCTGTAATCGCTGTGTCGAAAATTCCGACTAATTTGTCGATCGAAAATTTTTCATTTTCAATAACCTCTGTGTCAGTTTCTTCACTATCGGTAGTGGTATTGTCTGGATCTAAAACCATACTACAGATTTAGCCTTCAGTTAATTCATTAATAATTGGGGCATTGTCATCGCAATGAAAAACTTCTGTTATATTATCTTCGTTTATTACCGCTTCTCTACATTCTTTAAAAAATCCATTAATTGGAAAATTTAACCTTTGGTTTGTGATACCCGAAAACCTTCACATTCGCGGTTATCATCTTCACCATCCTGACCATGAAATATGCTAGCTGGCCATAAATTATGCCAGGCAGTTTTTTAAAGTATCTGGAAACATCCTTCAAGATCTTGTGGTGCTCCGCAGTGCAGATTTTACGGTAAAATATTAAATAAATTCTTGAATAGTTTTGCCATTATTCAAGAAATTTAACATGGACCTAAAAAATTCTACTTTATATTTGCATCTTCAGCGCACACACTATTCTGATATCTGTAGACTGAATTATAGCGTAGAATTTGGAAGGAAGAATAATACGAATACATTATCTTTACTGAAATTTTAAGTGAAGTATGAGCCGAACATTTGTCTACAATCAGGACAATTTTTGCGTCGTCAGGTAAACCAACCGAATTCTTCCGAGCCTCTGCTATGAAATGATTTTCAAAGGAACCATTCATTAACACTTATGTCATCCGTATTCTTTTATTTGTACGATATGTAACGGGAAACTCTTCACTCCTTTAAATTATCTAGATAGTATATTTTTTCAGATTACGAAACGTTTACACTTCTGTCTTCCTGCAGCATTTTCGCATGCTAAAATTGTTATTCTCGCTGTGGAATCTTTGACACCAGTGTGAACCTTTCCTGTAAGGTTGCCAATGTATTTTGCGGTATATATTGCCAAAAAATACCAGTTTCTTCAACGGTGTAGTTCTGAGGATAATTTTTAACTATTAATGAGTTCAATGAATTCATCTGCAAATAGTTCAGTATCAGCTGAAGCTTTTTCACCTGAAATTCTTCACTGCCTTATAACCATGGTGATTTTTAAATTTGGTTAGCCAACCTGTCGAATAGTTGCACTCCGTTTTTAAATTCATTTCTTACTGAAATATTTTAGCTTGAGCCGTTAGCATTTGGCACGGCCCCCAGCGACTAATCTGTCGCTGGTCATTCAGTCATCACTTTGTCATAATCTTCACTTTTAGCATAACGAATCATTTTTCTGCTGTTCATTGCAAGTGGGGTGTCGAAATCTTATGTCATATACAGTTGACTTTCCAATGCCATAATCCTCTCATAATTTTGAGGCGGATGTACCTGTATCTATTTTTTTGCAGAAATTTCACTTTTTGTTTAATGGACATCAAAACATGCTTTTGCTTTGTAGATCCTGTTGCAACTCCAGAATTAGAAACTCTTTTGGACATAATCGAAAGTTGAAACTTTAATTTTCGTAAAATTGCTGTAATAATAACATCATGCAAAAAATAAAAAGCTGGATCAAATCAGAAAAATTTAGGAACAGTGCAATGTGCTATATTAACTGAAATTCCATTGGGATCAGTAAAATATAGTTCTAGACTAGCTTAATGGCATTCGCTATAGATTATTGGCTATGTGTCATGAGATTGGTGACGAAATACAAGTTGTTCCGCTAAATTTTGTCCTGCTTCTATCGCGTACTGAGACAATTATGCCTGAATGGTATTAGTTATTTATTATACTTGACGTCTATTTCTGGCAAATGCTTAACGCTTATCTGAGTTCTGAATAAATAAATTCCCACTTATCGAGGGCCGGCGCTTATGTTACCGCCTGATGAAGTCTTTGCGGGTCCTAAATTTTGTTTCTCGCTGCTTCTCTTAAATTCACAAAGTTTTGTCTTCTTTAAATTTTGCCGCCCGGCTCGACCATGCGAACTCTAGCGCCGGTTCTGGGTTTATGTTAAAAACGAGCCAGTTATTCTTATTTCAAAAAGCACTAAATGTAATCTACCTTTAAGCCTATGAGTATCATTAACAAAATCTATTTTTAGCGTATGGAAAGAACTTTTTCCTCGTCGATATTTCTTAGCTCATTTTAACTTAAATCTGTAATCATTGGCAAGCGTAATGTCAACAGAAAAGGTTACCATACTCTTTGTTTATTCAATTACTAATATTAAAAAAAAAACTGTTTAGGCGTCGCTGCATGAGTCAAATTGTCATGTCTTTATAAACATGCGGTGGTAAAAGCAAAATGGTATAATAAATCATGATTCGTCAGGGATATAAAGTATTAGTAGGTATAAATCAACGATATTTCTATCTAGAATGCTTGGGCTTGAGATGTATGCCAAGTAGATACGGAGCCAAATTATTGATCACACAAATTTATGCTAAATAATTATTATTTCTTCAATAACGAGGTATTTATTTAGTGCAGAAGGGAAATTGAGAATAAGAACTCTCCACATGTTTTGTTTATGGGGAAAAAAATCAAATGCGCATGCGTAAAACATAACAACAACAACCAAAAAAAAAATAAATGATGTTAGTTTTGAGGTTCGGATGTCGGACTTTGTACTGTATAATAGTTTGCACTTTTGGGAAATATGGAAAAGGAAGATAATTTTGCCATTATAAAAATATATCTTACAAAAACCTAAAGAATCAAAATCTCTCTTCAGAGGATACAACTTGGAAAGCCTTTTATACTCAAGCAAAATAAACCGAAGGATCAAACCTTTTATTCCCTGAAAGAAGAATAAAACCACAAGCTCTTAAGAGTCCATACTTTCCCTGAATAGAGAAAATATCAAAATTTCCATCATTGCATCAACCTTGAAAAGTTCTGTTGCAGCTTAGTCAAAAAGTGGAATCGGAACCTATTTACGATTTTTGGTTTAGTGGTCATGTGCGCTACATGTTATCCTAAAGATGTGCTTATTGATCCTCATTCTCCTAGTGTTAGTTGTCACGCCTATCGGGTGTAGTCTTCGTTTAGAACATACTTTTTTTTTTTTTTTTTTTTTTTTTTTTTTTTACAAATGGAATATAGATCCTAATATCCTGAACATGGATAATTTTAATTGTTATAATTTTTCATTCAAACTTGCGGAGATTCTGAGGTAAGTATGAAAAATACAAAAAATGTTTCAACCGCAGATATCCATTTCGTTTGTTATATCCGATTTTCACGTTCTTGGAGGTTGGTTGTAACAGTATAAAATAATATTAAATGTATAGGAAACTGGATGGGATCAAAAAGTCGTACATTATAGTGGGGTTCAATTGTATTCATATTTCAAAGCAAGATATACCTTTATTTAGTTGTGATTTTTTAAGGCTAACTTTACGAGTGCCTTAAGTAAGCCATTGCTAGTGGAGCCTATGCTTGAAACTGACCCTTTTAAAGTCGGAGAACAACTTGGAAGAGGGATTCTACATTTTGAGAAGAAAAATTCTCGTCCGTGTTGACGCACGCACACACACACACAGGAAAAAAAAAATTGCTGTTTGGGAGGGGGGAAGAATTCAAAGCACCAAAACTAAACATCCACACCTCACCCTTTGCTTTCTGCAATTATGTTTTCTAATTTCTGTATTTTTGTCATTGTAAAAAAGAAGCTTTCCAATTATAATGGTGCCTAGCAAAACTAGGGTTAGGAGATTTGGAACTTTTTTCACCTTATCCTTGAGGTATTCATTTAAATGTGTAAAATCTCCTGTTCTTCAATTGACATCTATAGTTATTCTTATTTGAACAAGAACTGGAATATCAATATCTAGATGGCAATGTATATTCAACAGCTTATACTAAAGTCAAAAGATCTCTGGAGTAAATCCATATTTTATTTTATTTTCTGTTTACAGTACCTGCAAGTGGCTAACCCAAAATTAGTGACATGTTGCAAGCCAGACAGCCTTCCCTGTGAAAGGAATGAAAATGATTGCTTTGCTACATTTTAAAATAAAAGACAAATCGAGAAAAATTCATTTTAAGCAAAGGCAGTAATAGAACAGAAAATCATACAATTTACATCAAACACAGAAAAGTATTCTACTAGATACGCAAATGTCAATTTGTTTTTGTTCCAGAATTTTAAATATTGGACGAAATATTAAGTATGGACAACTGATGGAATAACTGTAGCATAGCTGCCAGCTCTCCCGGTAGATCACTGAATCTGCTGTTTTTTTTTAATTTTGACCCTTTTACTAAGGAAAATGTTTCTTAGGTATAAATGACATGTATTGAATTAATGAAACTTAAATTAGGTAAATACCATCTTATTAAATTTTTCATCAAAATTTTATTTATTTATTTTTTCCTTGTTATATTAATGCCGGAGCACTTTTACTTTAAGTTTCGCCTTGAATTATGATTTACCTAGAAAACTGAAGTAATAGGGCAGGGCTTCAGTTCAGTTTAATCTCCGGATATTGATTATGCATTGCGTTTTCTCCGAGATATGTAAAATACGCGGAGAAATTAATACACTGGGGTGAAAAAAATATATGCACACAGAAAGATTTGAGACACAACTGCAGAACTCAGCATGCAAGCATGGTTTGGCGAGTCGTGTAAATGATTAAACATGCAACACCAATCAGCATTGTGGTGCGATACATCTCCGCGTGCGGTTAGAAGAGCTGCCACATCTGCACCAACAATTAGGCTGTCTTCGATTCAACGCCATTTGCCAACTCGCAATACGATTCGCACAAGACTAGGTGACGCTGTGCTCAGATCTCGATTAACACTCCACCATAAGCAATGTCGTCTTGCATAGTCACGCTCTCTCCCAAGCTGGACAGTGTCCGATTGTAGAAACGTAATCTTCAGTAACGAATCACGCTTTTCTTTCACTGTTGATGATCACCGCATACTTGTCTGGAGAAGGATAGATGAACGGTAGAATGTACCAGTTGTTACTGAGCGGCACATAGGGTGTGACTGTATGGGAAGCGATCAGCTGGGAATCCGTTCACCAGACCGCTGACTGCTCGCAGGTACTCTGATGACATTTTGCAGCCGATCGTACTGCCTATGCTACCAGGTCGTCCAGGTTCTATTTCCCAGCAGGACTGTCCCAAAAATGTCTTCGACGTATTGATATCCTCGACATGCCTGCCAGGTCTCCCGACCTGTCGCCTGTCAAACATGTTGGGCAGGCAAATTCAGCCGTGTACAAATACGTTCCAGCTCCCTGACGAGTTGCTCCAATTGTAGCGCAATCTACAGCAAATGGAGATTGGCAGCTTAATAAAACTCTAGGCCCAGTGAACATAACATTGTCGTCCACCCAAACGTGCACCTCGAAGCCTGAATTTTGAATTTGTTTGTTTATTTTTATTACATGTTGTGCGAACTTCATGATTTTTTTTTAATTATTCACAAACTGAATGATTTAAAAGCAATGCATTGCCTATCGGCGAAACATGAAATACTTATGTTTCAAATTTAATGAAAACGAAATTGTAATGCTTTCAATACCAAAGGGAAGTCCTGTTGTTTCGAGCTAAAATGATTAAATAAGCATTGGTTATTATAGTAAAATAATCATCTTAAAAATTAATGGTTTAATGTTTTTATCTTAGCATTCACATGATGAATGAATATTTTTATAAAATGAAATTTATGTTTTATTCTAAACGTAACTGTTTTCATATTACTTTTAAATATAATTGCATATTTAAAAATATATTTAATCTAATAATAAATAAACTTCATTAAACATGTATGCTTTTGTTATTTCAAAGGTATCTAACAGATTGTAGTAAAAGTCGGAATGATATGATAAATACACAGCCAATGTACGTAGTAGTAATAATGTATGCTTACGATAGGACATTCAAGAATTGTACATGTGGGGGAGGATCACAATGGATGATTCCAAGCATTAAGGATATGACTGAGGGACGCGTGACTGAGTTTGGAGAAATTCGAGATACAGAAGACCTGAATGAAAAAGCTCATCTTCGTTTAAAGAAGTCCGTGCAGATTACTAACACGTTTTGCCTAATAGCTTCCGTGTAAAAGACCAAAGTCTACTATAATCGATATGTCGCCCAGATGGTATAGTGGCTAGGGGAGCCGACTGCGTTACCAAAGGGTACGAGTTCGAAACACGGAGAAAGCATGGTTGTACTTGTCCATCCCAAGAGGCAAAGGTTGCCCACCTATTAACTGCCTCCATAATAAAGTGACCACCGTTTCTGGTCTTAGCAGTGACCAACGTCTGTGGACGGTTGGGCCTGCTATTAAGGGGAAAATATAATAATGAGAAAACTGAAGATTTAAAGGAAATGTGTTGCCGCTCAGGAAAGCCTAAACCCCTACAACAGCGTTTTCAGGCTGAGGTGGTGGCCATTACGAGCGCCTCTCAGTATGTCATTAACAACGACTTGGAAAATGCCAAGCTGTTCACTGATAGCATGTCTGCCCTGTACGCAATAAGCAATCACAACCACACTTCCCCGCTTATAGCCAATCTTCAGAGGACTTCACAAAACAACCCACAAGTTCACATCGACATGATCTGGTCGACATGAAGGTAATGTCAGGAAAGAAGCGGCAGACACACTTGCGAAGGAGGCGGCCAATAACAACAAATGCCAGAGCAGTTACTCAAACCTCAACAAGATCTCAAACCTCAAACAAGATCTGAGAGCGAAAGCAATGTAAATATGGCAGAAAAATCGGTAACAAGGAGAGACTGGCCGAAGAACTTTTGAAATTTACTCGAAAGTTTCCACTGAGCGTTTAATGGCCATCTCGCCGATCGTATGTTTTATAACGGGGCATGGTCCCTTCCCAAGCTACTACTATCGAAATGGTATTTCCAACACAGCCAACTGTGTGTGTGGGTCGAAGGGCCCCTGGACCATTATCTCTTTCAGTGCCCGTTGACGGCGAACTACGACCTGCAAACAGCCTCACGGCCTTTCGCAAATTCCTGGTCAAGAGCAGAGCGGCCATGAACAAAATATGCAAAATTATTCATACAATAGCCGTTTATGGCCAAGACATTTGCCTGCCACAGTAATGCAATACAAATAAATCTACACGCAAGTCCTTATATATGTCATCCGGACATATAACAACACCGCAGTATTCGTCTATAAGTGGCTAATGACATATTAATCTAATAATTAGTGACTAATGAAAATAGTTAGCGTCTACATGCTATGAATAAGTGTTGTACTCAGTGTACTAATGTTTGGCTCTTATGCTACTATCATAATGTTATATCTAATATGTGTATATTGTCTAGATATTGTATTGTGCCATTGTTTATAAGTTACGAGTAAGAACTTCATTCAGTGTATTATGTCTGACAACTATATTAACATCTGTATAATATTCAACCTATTAAGCTAATATTAGTAATATCGCCACTGTATTGTGCTACAGTATGATGAAGTATCTTACTGTACTACTGCATAATGATATAATCATGCCAGGGTATTGTTCAATCATATAACTGCTGTCGTATTAGATACTCTTTCTATTGTACTACAGCTATTTCATAGTTTTGAACTGTATTTCATCATCTCTTCATCTCTGATTGTTTATAAATAACATATATATCTGATGACGCTGCAAATACAAGTGTCAGCGTATTTGTAAGCATGCGCAATTGTCAGCGTTTGTGTATTTGCTTTTTAATGCATATATGTATTTTCTCATGTGTATTTGATATCTGCGTTTGTATCGTGTAACTGCTTTTGTTAGTATCGTGTAAGTGTAAACATTAGTGTCAGCGTATTTGCAAATATTGTGTATTTGCCGCAGCATTGTACATATGTAAGCGTTGCACTGCAAGCACCTGTGTTGGTGTACTGCAAGAATAACACTCTTAATGTATCAATATCCCCAGCATTTCTATAATAGCATATCATATACCTAGGCATTTTTAAAATGAGGAATATTTTCATAGAAGGAAAACATGCATAGCTATTGTCCTCCTGTTCTCGATTTTATACAATAATACACTCATGGACAAAAAAATTAGCGCACCAAGAAATAATTGCGGGATCCTAACGAAACTTGCAGTGAAGGTACATGTCGGGGAGATATGCAAATGATTAGAAATGCAGCGTGATTGCGCATTACGTATAGCCGGTAGAGGGCGTTGAACGTCGTACTCTGTTGAGTATAAAACAGGTAACCAAAGCTTGTTTGAGTGTGCTGAATCATATACAGAGGAAGAGCTGAGGTAGACATGCCATTACGCTGTGTTCGAAGACAATGTGAGCAGTTGTCGCAGTTTGAGAGGGGGAGAATTGTCGGGATGATGGAAGCTGGGCGGTCAGCTAGGTGAGTAGCTCGTCAATTAGGCCGCTCTGATTGTGTTATGAGGAGGTATTGGGACCAGTGGACCCGAGAGATGTCATGTACACGAAGACAAGGCTCAGGACGCCCTCGACAGACCAGTCGTCGAGAAGACCGCCACATCGTAAGAAATGCAGCGCACAGCCAACTGCTTCATCGGCCGCCATCCAGGCACAGGTAGCACCTTCACTAGGGGCCCCTGTGTCTTCTCGAACCATACGAAGGCGCCTAGCTGAAGGACATTTGGTATCGCGGCGCCCATTACGTGTGCTGCCCTTGATGCCCACCCATCGACGCCTTCGTTTGAGTGGTGTCGAGCACGAGGAAACTGGACTGCAGCGGAATGGAACCAGGTCGTCTTTAGAGAGAATCCAGATTCAATCTCGGCAGTGATGACAATCGTGTTCATGTGTGGAGAGCCCGTGGTGAACGCCTCAATCCTGCCTTTGCTGTACAGAGACACATCGCTCGCACAGCTGGTGTGATGGTATGGGTTGCCATTGCTTACAATACACGGTCATCCCTAGTATTGTTCCGTGGCACCCTGACAGCCCAGCGATATGTTCATGAAATCCTGCAACCACATGTGTTGCCACTCATGCAACGGCTCCCAGGAGTCGTTTATCAACAAGACAATGCTCCGCCTCATACGGCAAGGGTGTCACAAGACTGTCTCCGCACTGTTACTACCCTTCCTGGGCTTGCCCGATCCCCAGATTTGTCTCCAATCGAGCATATCCGGGATCATTTGGGACGACGAGTTGGGCATCCCACGAGTTTGAACGAACCAGAGGCAAGGTTACAGCAAACATGGAACGAAATGTCTCAAGATATCATACAGAATTTGTATGACTCAATGCCTGATCGTATCGTATCGTGCATTCGCGCTAGAGGGGGTCCAACGCAGTATTAACTCCTCCGTTCTTTTGCCTTTTTCTCTGAATTAAATTATCCATTTTCTTTGATTTTCTTATCATTTACTCATATCAAAGTAGTCATCACTTATGCAAAATTTCGTTCCATTTTGATGACTCCTTCTTGGTGCGCTAATTTTTTTGTCCATGAGTGTATATTTGATGTAATTGTAAACACAAAAGAGTCAGCGTTTCTCCTCTATTCTGTAAGTATGTGTATCTGTCAGCACTTGTGGTTCTAATGCGTATGTGTTTTTGCGTATTTATATATGTGTAATTGCGTATTTGTATATGTGTAATTGCGTATTTACGTTCATAATGGGAATCTCATGCACCTGTAAGTATTAGTGACAGTACATTTATAAATATTGTATATTTGCACATGTGTATTAGCGTATTTGCGATTGTATTGTGTATTTGCTGTTGGAGGTCCTGTGTACCTGTAAGTATTAGTATCAGCGTACCTGTAAATATCGTATATTCTCTCCGGTATTGTGCATCCGTAAGTATTTTATTGCAAGCACTTGTATTGGTGTATTGCAAGAATAACGCTATTATTCTATCAACATCACCAGAATTCCTATAATAATATAGCATTATTTACATAATAGTAATTTATCTATCAATTTATATTTCAACATGCATAGCTATTGTTCTCCTGTTCCCTATTTTATACAATAATATATTCGATGTAACTGTAAGCACAACTGTGTCAGCGTTTTTGTAAGCATATGCATATGTCAGCATTCGTCCATATGCTTTTAATGTATATGTGTATTTGGGTTTTGTATATGTGCAATTTCGTATTTGCGTTTGTATTGCAAATCTCCTTTTGTAAGTATCATGCACCTGTAAGTAATAGTGTCAGCATATTTGTAAATATCATGTATTTGCACATGTGTACTGGCGTGTTTGCAACTGTATAGCGTATTTGCTTTTGTAGGAACTGTGTACTTGTAGGTATTAATATCAGCGTATCTGCAAATATCGTGTATCTGCTCCAGTATTGTGCATTTGTAAATGCTGTACTGCAAGTACCGCATCGGTGTATTGCAAGAATTTCTATAGTAACATATTCTGTATATTATCATATTGTTACGAAAAATTCGGCGGTTGCGCCTGTATGTAAGCTTTCCGGCATAGCACTAGGGTTGCCATAAATTAGTGTATGGTAGGGTTGCCAGATTGGCGACTTTATCGCCCATTTGGCGACCAAATTGGCGATATCCCATGGTCCAATCGGGAAGCTTCTAGAATAACTTCCTGTCGAGATATTTCTCGAAACGTGTCGAACTTAAAGAAAAGCTATATAAACCCTTGCGTTTCTGAGAGCAGTTAGTTGCGAGAGATTGTGAAGTGTTGCGAGCAGTGTGATTAGTTGTGAGAATAGCTGCTACGCGAGAGTTGGTGAACGGAAAGCGAGCGAGATAGTGCTTTGCCGTGAAGCTAACTTTACAGTATAGCTTTTTGTGAGAATAGCTGCTACGCGAGAGTGTTGGTGAACGGAAAGCGATCGAGATAGTGCTTTGCCGTGAAGCTAACTTTACAGTATAGCTTGACAGTGTATTGGTGATTGTTCCACGGTGTTTATTATAAGTTTAGTGTTGCCGTGAAGCTACCTTTACAGTTACAGCCTGAAGCTGTGTTGCTGATTGTTTCAGCGTATTTATTGTAGATTTTCGACGCTTTTAAAGGTAATTTTGGAACTGTGTTGTAAATAGTGATTCCTGTAAATAAATTGTGCTTTTTATTGTTCTGCATCGTGTTTTCATCGGATACTCTCAAATCTACGAACCCGTAAAACGCAACAATATTATAAGCGTCTGTAAGTAAATCGCATGTATGTAATGCACTAACATTTGCCTCTGTAACGTGTATTATTCACATAATTAGATATCAAGGGCACGTCTCCCAAATCAGTATGCGCCGTTTATGTGTGTTATGTTTGCGTAACTGTTATTGCTTTTGCTAGTCTATGTCCACTTGTCCTTTCTTAACGTCTCCTCTCTCTTCTACTCTTCCTCAGTTTCATTACTGTCAAACTTTTCTCCTTTTTTCTCTTCCCTTTCTCAACTCCCTTCTTTTCCTTCTCTCTCTATGTTTGCTTATGTTTATATGTATTTATGTACAATCACAGCATTATATAATTCTATCACCTATGTAAAGCTGAAACCGCCCCTGTACAACACTGTAACCTCTATGTTTTAAATCATAAGAAACTCCCGGCGCAGCCTCCTGGGGCTCCAGGGAGTTGTTGCTTCTAGAGGGAGGACGCCAGGCATATGCCTGCTTACCTATGTTAGACACCAGGCGTCCCCATCCTCCGTCACTTGTCACCTGTCTTTCAAATTTAATAAACGAATTCAGGGATTTCGGATGTGGAGGAAATACATTCCTACCACCGGAAATAAAATATTTTTATCTTCCACTAGACAGTGTGTTTCCATTCAGCTAAAAGTAAGATATTTTACTTTCAAGTTTAATCTTTCTGTTTTTGATTAACAAACTAAGCGATTTAAAAGCAATAAACGCAGTTCTTTATCTTTTTTTATTATTATTAATGACTAATTGCATTTCTGAAACTACATTACCTTGACTCGTTAGAATCAATATATATACACTCACGTTTGTGAAAATTGCAACACCAAGAAGGAATCGTCATAATTGAATGCAATTTAATACACAGTTGAGTGGTAGTGGTACAAATAAATGATTAAATGTTCAAAGCAAACAAACAAGAACAAGAGATCAGAATCAGTATTTTGTGTGGCCACCACGCGCCGCAATAAATGCTGCTACACGACGTGGCATGGAGTCAAACAAAGTTTGAATGTCTGACTGAGGAAGAGCATTCCATATCGTTTGTACGCGTACCCAAAGTTCGTCTGCAGACGCAACAGGACGAGGATCACGAGCAAGACGCCGACCAATGACATCCCACACATGTTCAATTGGCGACATATCCGGGGAACACGCAGGCCAAGGAAGAAGCTGTACCTGCTGCGCTGCAAAGAAGGATTTAACAATCCGAGCAGTATGAGGGCGGGCATTGTCCTGTTGAAATACAGCGCCTGGCAAGCTTTGAAGGAAGGGAACAGCTTCGGGCTGTAGAACTTCACGGATATACCGGTTGCTGTTCAGATTGCCCACAATTCGTAGCAATTGAGATCGTCTATGATATGCTATGGCGCCCCAGACCATAACTCCGGGTGTTCGTCCACTGTGGCGTTCGATAATGCACTCCGGAAGGTGGCGTTCACCGGCATAGCGTCTGACACGAATGCGGCCATCATGGTACCACAAATTAAAGCGGGATTCGTCAGAAAACACGACATGCTGCCAATCAGCACGCCAGTCTCTATGCTGATTGGCCCATTGTAGCCGCAGGCGGCGATGGTCGTGCGTTAGGGGGATCCTGTATAAAGGAGTCCGTGCGCGCAGTCCACACTGCAGCAGACGTCTACGAATTGATGAAGCACACAATGAAACACCTGTAGCTATTGACCACAGTGCTGCCAATTGTCTAGAGGAAGCTGTACGGTCCGTCCGCGCCATGCGGACCAGGTGTCTATCATCGCGAGCTGACGTCACATTTCGGGGTCCACTCCCGGATTTCCGAGTTGTCCGACACTCGTCCGTCCACTGCTTCCAAACGCGCATCACTGTGCTGCTGTTACGCTGCACACGAGAGGCTACTGCACGATACGACAATCCAGCTTCACGAAGGCCGATGATTCTCCCTCGTTCAAACTCTGTAAGTTGTTCAAATCTCGCTCTCTTTCGTCGACGAGGCATAAGTACAGATTGAGTTAACGTTTACCACTAGCAGATAACCACCGATAACCATACACGCCTCGCTACAGCCGTCTATTTATTCGGATCCATCAGCCGTTCAGAGGGCGCTGCTCAGCATACGCATGCGCTACGGATTTGCAATTCTAATCATTTGCTTATCATGCGCTACTTTGCATTTCCTGAAAATTTCAGCTCACTCGCGTAAGTCCTTCATGGTGTTGCAATTTTCACAAACGTGAGTGTATATATATATTTTTCTTTTTTATAATAACTATTTTATACTGTTGGCCGTGCATGTGGTTAGACCTTCTGAGAAAGTGTGTCAACCGTAATCTGAAAACAAGCTCCATTGTATACTTTCGATTTCACTTCATAGTTTCAGATGTGTTTTCGTTCTTTTAGCTCATGGTAACCTTTTCTCAACTAAATGTCCGCAATTCCAGTCGGTTAAGAATCTGGAATTACCATAACTACTTCAAAAAGCCAATAATTTATATATTTTTTGGAAGTGCTTCACCTAAATTTGAACTTGATCATAATATGTTTTATTCTAAGCCTCGTCCATAGCTTAATTTCATACATCTTATAATTTTTTATTTCCCCTTTACTGTTGGGAAAATTTGTAATAATGTAATATAAAATCAGTATACCGCGTTCATTTAAATAGAACTAGAAGTGACTATTTTGAGAGCAAGTGGATGACTACATTAAGCTTGTAAAGTTAAAATGACAATGTTACGTAGGTCATCTTATTAGGAAAACTGGACATTGATATGACAGACGTATAATAATACCTTATCGGAAATTTTAAAAATAACCTGCATTAAAAAGTTGCTAAATTGTTTTATTCAATATTTTTCTCAGTTATCCTGAAGCTTGTTAACCACGGTGAAAATTTTAAATCAAAAGCCTGAACCCTTCTTTCTTAGCAGACCCTTGATTTTAAGTGATGATGAGATCAGATTTCTAAATCAAATAATGACATGTTTAACTAATGAAAAGCAATTTTCCTAGTTCCATAAGTGGTGATTTTCATTTTTTATTAATTCTGTTACATTCAATAAATTTATAACTATAAGATAAAATCTACAGAAAACATTGTATATTAAATGGTATGAGTAAAAAACTAAAAACGTGTATTTAAAAAAAAATGTTTGAAAGATTTCAAATTTTAACGGTCACCCTAAAGCTTTTGTTGAGGTTTTTTACGCTTACTCTCGCTGAGTTCACCAGTTTATCGGTCTACCACTCACACCTACTAACCTCGACACCCCCTTTTGTTTCGTCTTTTTAGCTTTATCGTCAAGCACGATTTTCTTCGCACCTACGCCATTTACAATCCAATAACAAACTTTAAAAAAATTTAAAAGCAGTAGACGTTTGGAATTCCTCATGCAGCGAGTGTCGGCATACATCCCTCCCCCAAGTCTTTTCTCAATTCATCATATCAGTTTTCTTACTAAGATAGCTTTACAAAACTTTTTTTTTTCTTTTGATCGCTAACATTTTGTAGGTTTGCTTTATTAAATATCATATTTTTGGTGCTTACGCCACATAAAATTCGATTCAACAGCAAATTCGCACAGTGTTACCACTGCTGGCTTTGAAATCATTAAGTTTGTTAATCAAAAATTCGTTAAAGTGTTGCAAAATAGGAAATAGATAATAAAACAAATTCAAAATGACATTCCAGGTGCCCATGTCCGGATAAAGGGCTATGTTATTCAAAGTTGGGTGGTTGTTGGTACCCAGGACGCAGTAGAGAAGGGTTAGCTCATAGAGCTTTTTTCACTGAATCAGGAAGTAAGAAGTGATGAGGTAGTCATGCTGACACTGAGCGCGGAGATGCAATTCGGGACATAGAAATTAGAGTTTTAAATTTGAAGAACCGGCGTTTGAAACTGTGTGGGAAAATAGCTGTAATTTGGAAGAGACAATGTTAGTACTGTATACATTTTACGCCGAAAATTAAAAAAATTAATGATACTTACTCGATTTAAAAATAATATATAAAATGCTATATTCTTAACATAAAGTTACTTTTTTTTAAAAATGTAATTTGACTTTCCCCCCCCCTAAATGCGTGTTTATTTATAAATTCTTCATCTGCATGTTAAATAAAATAATTATAATAACAGCTATTTAAAATTAATACAAAATCAACCTTATATTGACATAGTTTTAAACATATGTGGCAAAATTTCAGCTAATTTAAGGTTGATTTTTTGCCTAATTGTAAATTTTAAATTGGCATATTTCTCTCC
>KK116389.1:20345-34910 GCA_000611955.2 Stegodyphus mimosarum | reverse complement strand
TTTTTCCAGTACAGTGTTGCCATTGCTCGCTTTGAAATCGTTAAGTTTGCGAATCAAAAATTCGTTAAAGTGTTACAAAATAGGAAATCGATAATAAAACAAATTCCAAATTAGGGCTTCCAGATGCGATATTCGGTGGAGGATTACGTTATTCAAAATTGGATGCCTCTAGGTACCGTTGTTTTATCACACTGCGAGAAACATGCATACATTTATATAGATTCTTCATTATTTAATTTCTTTAAATATAATACAAGGCGATAATATTGGGTGGCAACAATTTGAAAAGTGAAACGGACATTTAAGTTTTGAACGAAAAATGCGAAAACAAAGTTAATAGTTCTTCTGGGCTAAAAAGAAAGAAAGAAAATCTGAACGCTTTCAAATTTTATATTACGGCCAAAAGGTCGTTTTTTTTTTTTTTTAACTTTTGCTCTGTTACATTTATTTGTTAAATATCATGTTCTTCTCACTTAATACACATAAAATTTAATTCATCAGCAATATCACAAAATATTTAAAAACAGCATACCTTTAGAATTTCCGATGCACAGTCTCGCGCGCTGGAGATTAAAAATTTTTCTTTTCGTAGAGTGTTGTCATTGTTCGCTTTGAAATCAATCAGTTTGTTAAACTCAAAATTCGTTTAAGTTTTGCAAAATTTGAAATAGATAACAAAACAAATTCAAAAGTCGGGCTCCAGGTGGCCATGTTCTGTTGGAAGACTATGTTATTAAAAATTTGATGGTTCTAAATACCGTTGTTTTCTCACAGTGGGAGAAACATTCATGCAGATTTTTAATTATTTAGTTTTCTTTAAATATAATATATGGCGATAATATTTGGAGTGAAAGTGAAGTTTAAAAAGTGAATCTACCGAAAATACCATTTTGAAATTAATAGCCCTTCTGGGGTAACGCTCTTTGGGCTAAAAAATATTTTGCCATTGCACAACCTATTGGATGTTTGAATTAAATATGCACACATAAAAATATTTGATTAAAAATTGGTTACCCTTTTAATTATCAAAATTTAAGTTATAATACTTTAATTCTAAAATTTCGCACAAAGTGCGAAATTTGGGCCTGTTTAAGAGAAATCAATTTCTTTATGTCTGGCCTTATTTCACTTAGTTTTAAGGGTAAATTAGAATTCAGATTTAATTTTGTTCTGTATTTATTTTTAAAATATAACATGGAAGAAAATTATTGTATCCATATAGGTTGCCCAAAAAGGCAATAAAAATTTAATAGCTTTATTTGAAATGCTTCTAAATTCTTTATTTCGGTTAAGACAAAAGTTAACAACTGTGTTATATTTTGGAAGTCTTCAGTTAGAGTTCGACCACAGAAAATTTCTATCCGTTGTTATTTTCTTAGCAAGATAAAATTTCAGGTGTATTTAAACAAAATGGATTTCTAATCCAATTTTCGTTTTCATAATACCCGGGAAAATACATGTTGAAATTATTTATCAATGAAAAACAATGATTTTTAATGTAGGATGCTAATTCTTCTTCTATTTTAAAATTATATTCGGTTAGAAAAACATTCTAAAAGTGGCAAAAAGCTTAAATATTACTATCCAATTCTTTGATTATTAGTTCGAGTTTTTTTTATCATTGCCTTTATTATATCTCTAACGGTAAGCAAATTAACATTTTGTCCTTGTAATCCTAAATTTAATTCATTTAACTCTCCAAAAATATCAGCTGAACATGCTAAACACGCCAAGCATAATTCACTAAATAAACATTTTTGCAATTCAAATTTAGATTCACAGAGGAAAATTTAAATTTCTGATCGATATTCAGAAAGATGATTTAAAACTTTTCCTCTGGATAACCACCTTACTTCGGAATGTAACAAAAGCGTTTCATGTTCACTGTCCATCTCTTGGCATAAAATCGTAAATATTCTTGAATGTAAAGCTCGGCTTTTAAAAAAAATTACAATTTTCACAGCTTGATTTAAAACGATTTTCAGGTTTTCAGGGATTGTTTTAGCTACTAAAGCTTCACGATGTATGGAGCGGTGAGTAAATTTAATTTCAGGTGCGACTTTCTTTATTTGAGAAATCACTCGGGAATGTTAAAGCCAGAAATCCGGCAATGCACTTATTCTAAGGAATATGATTCTAAGACATAAAATTGTCAGTTACCTGGAAAATTTCACTTGCAGTTGCTCTATCATGAAGAGATTCACAAAATAAATACTCTTTGGCAATTCGCTTACCGTCTTCGAAACGTGTGTAAACTAATAATTGAACAAAGCTCGTTATATAGTACTTTCATCCAGTTGCAAAGCGAAATATTCACTGTCTTTTATTTTTTGAATAAGGGTTTTATGGAATTTGCCATTTCATGATTTCGTTGACTTAGTGTATCATTTGATAATGGAATATTATTAAGTTCATTAGCCGCTTTTCATTGAATAATGTTAAAACGATATCGTTAGCTGCTGGTAATATAAGATTTTCTCCAATAGTGTGAGCATGCCCAGTCTTAGCAATTCTTAGGCTTACCCGGTAACTAGCTTCCAAAGTTTTTTCACTTGAAGGTAACAAAACTTTTCATTATTGTATACTATTTTTGAACTCTGATAATTTCCTCTTAATTCCTCAGATTTATCCTTTAAATTGGCATGCTTAGATTCAAAATGCCTTTGAAGAAACGATGGTTTCATACTTTGATTGAATTAATAGTTCCCCGTAAACAACACATTGAGTTTGAGGGTCCACTTCATCTCCATTCCAAGTAAATCCAAATGATAAATAACTTTCATTATATTTTCTAGAAACATTTTTTCTTTTCTGTCCAATATTCTTAGTGCTAGTAAATTATCCTGGATCCATCATCTGTGAATTGTTACAGGTGATGGACCTGTGACGCTTGGTCAGTCCTAGCCATTTTTCCATTTTGAAAATCTAATTTTGTTTTATTATGTTTTCACAAATATTTAAATGCACAACATATTAAGATTTCTTCAGAATCAGACGACGATATTCTCAAATCACTTAGAAAAGTAAAGAATACAAAGCAACAAGAAGACAAAATACCTACCGTTAGAGACAGCAAACCGACGTAAAAAATGATTCTCATTGAAAATGGGGCAACATGGACGAGGAAATGGCGACATAAAGTGCTGAAGTGCTAATAAATCGATAAACTCTAAGAGAATTAATAACATAGTATTATCTTTTTCACAGGAACTTATTTTTATTTCCTGTTAAATACGGCATCTATTTCTATCACTCCTTTTAAAAACATCATTTATGGCAAATTTTGTTATGTCTTCTGCTAAAAGAATATTTGTGAAAGGTAGAACATGGAAGGACCACGAAAACTGCCACGCAGACAGTTCAGTTGCCTCTTGCTAAAGTCTATAAGTGGCTATTAACCTTGAACAAAGCTCAGATCGCAAAACTTTACGAGTGTTAAAGAAAAAACTCAATCAGGATGTTGGGATTTTAATTTTTGAATTTAATAGTTAAAAATAGTTTGCTTCTTTGCGTACCACCTATTTTTCTGTTGCGTACCACCTATTTTTCTGTTGCGTACCACCGGTTCAGAACCCCTGCTTTACATGTTTTTCCAAATTCTCCGATCTGTACTGTTTTTTTCTAGATTTCGCTATTTGAGATTTCTATTTCTGAATTTCTGATATAAATTTTTTTCTAGTTGTCGTCTACCTTCTTTGTCGTTGAACAAACATTCTAAAATTTTTCTTTTCTCTATTTTTCAATATTTTAATACAATTTTCTAAGACTATTATTTTGTTGTTCAAATTATCACGGCATTCTTGTTTATCTTTACACTTAGGGCATTCAGGGTCATTTTCATTATCATTTGTGAGTTCTATTTCAAAATCATTCACATTTGATTTATTAGTATCATCATGAATTTCGTTTTCGGCCTCAAAATGAATTTTCTTTGTGTAGTCTTTCAGAAGCACTCTGCATTAGTTTTCTTTTCTCTTGTCTCCGATTTCTTAGTGTTATTTCGTTTACTGCACACGGTAAATTTACTTGCGTCACAGCATTTCATTTCAAGAGTTTCTTTCGGGGCAATCCAAGCAAGCGATTTTTCATGTCATCTCCATACACACTGCATAGAAAATGTTCGGTGCAAATTCATATTCTCTTCACATTAATAGAATCCTGTCTTTGACATTTATGTACCCATTCTTTCGTCAGAAGCAAAGTATGCTTTGCGAAAGCATGAAATACAGTTTATCTTTCTTTCGTATTTCTATAAGTGTTACGGCACATTGCTACAGCGCAAGAAGCCATATTACATAAATGATACTTTACAATATAGAATTTAAAAGGAAAACTGACTAAATGATTCTTCTTTTATGAACACAGTAACTTGAACAGCATGAGTAGTGTGATTATAATTAAAGTTGCGATTTCAAAATGCACTAACTTTAAAACTATATGTCAGAATGACTTGATATTTTATCAGAACAATCCTGATGTAGTGGAATTTTGTTTGAAGAAGGAAAAAAAAGTTTCAAAATATGCCGATAGATGGCACTGCTAGGGTTCACATTGCTGTTGATAGGCATATTACTAAGACGTAGCATGCATTATGCAGACATGGCTAAGATAAAAATGCAGAGCACTAATGACACACATAAAATTTTGCCTGAGTGCTTCATCATGACTCTGACGAAGAAGGATCGTGCTCTTCTCATGAAGTTTTTCTATCAGAATAGTGACTGTGCATTTACAGCTATTAGGAAGTTCCAGACGTTAAAAGGCATAAAATCTGGCACAATGATCACATATAGGCTGCGGAAAATGATAAAAAATTCGAAGAGACCGGTTCATTTGACGTGAAACGAGGGTAGAGGACGAAAACCAGTTGCGGCGGCGGCAGTGGAAAATGTGGCTACAGCGTTACAAGAACAGACAAACAGTGATGCAGGAGTCAACAGTGCACGGAAATTGGCCGAATGTTGGATATGCCTATTAGTACAGTTCGTAAAGTCCTACGGAACATCTTGCGCTGTTATCCGTATAAGATAACTAATGTGCAGCAGTTGCTACGTGCTGACCTAGAAACATGTGAATCGTTTGCACTGCAATTTCTTGCCCGAATGGAAGTGGATAATGAATGGCCTTGGAACATTCTGCGGCCTGACGAAGCTCATTTCCATTTGCAAGGTTCTCTAAATACGTAAAATTGCAGGATATGGGCGACCGAGAATCCGTTCCGGCTACAGGCACTACTTCTTCACTCTGAAAAGGTCACTGTGTGGTGCGGAATAACGGTAGCGTTTGTTGTCGGTCCGTTTTCTTTCGAAGAGATCACACCTGCGGGTCCCATTACCTGCACCGTTACTGGCAAGCGGTATGAAGCACTTTTGCGTAACTATGTCCTTCCGGCACTTCAGCAACGTCAATGAGTGGATTTCACAATATTCATGTAAGATGCCGCTCCTCCGCACATTGCTACTCGTGTGAAGCAGCTGCTGATCTTTCATTTCGGAGATGATAGAATCATAAGCCGCCATTTTCTAACAGCTTGGCCGCCGTGCTCGCTCGACGTAAACCCGTGTGACTTTTGGCTTTGGGGATATTTGAAGAATGTTGTTTATAGAGGGCAGATTGAGAATCTGGCCGACTTGAAGGCAAGCATCATGCACCACATTCATAACATCAGCATAGATACCCTCCGATCTGTTGTGGAACATGCAGTTTTGCGCTTCCAGTTAGCAGTGGAAGAAGGAGGAGAGCATATTGAACAACTTATGCATTAATCATCCGTAAGGTGTTTATTTCGTGAAGCATCTCTTGTCACTATCGCTGTTTTCTCTGTAAATACGTATTCTTGTCTTTTTGCCAGTAAAATTGTCTTACACTCTTGAAGTCTATTGTTTCCTTTCGGCTATACATCGACAACAGCAAATTTGAGCACTTACAGCGCTATCTATTGACACACTTTGAAACTACTTTTTTTTCGTTCTCCAAACAGAATTCCATTACCTCAGGACTGTTCTGGTAAAATATCAAGTCATTATGACCTATAGTTTTAAATTTAGAGCATTTTGAAATCGCAACTTTAATTATAATCACCCTGTATATATATATATATATATACACAATCATTTTAAATATTTACATTATTGGAAAACACATATATATATGTAGGATGAGGTGAGGCTTAATAACGAAGAAAGACAGTGGCGTTAAGTAGCTTTTTTAATAATGAAATAATAAGCATGAGGATGATATGTACAGTGAATAGAATGAACGAAAGTAAGATGAAAAATGAGGTGAAAGTTTCAGTTCGTTACCAAAACAGAGTAGCATTCCTCATCAAAGAAACGATGAAGTCCTCGAACACCATCATCAATGCTTCTTCGTAACGGCCAAACCTCATCTAGCTGAATCCTCTTAATTTTCTCACGCAGCTTGAAGAATCATCTAACTGCTGCTGCCATTGCCAGATGTGGGATGATGGGAGAAGTTGTAGAGACGAATGACCACACAGCCATTCTGCCTTGCCGGGCGTCCTCGCCTGGGAAACAGAAAAGACAGAAAAAAACCAGAAAAATGAAAGAAAAAAAGGGAATGTCTTGGTGTGGATTCTGCAGATTGTGCACCAAGGTTTCATCTTATCAACAGAGGTTGACGTTATGATGGGGCCTTCATGACGTCTCTTTCGTACTTCATAACAATCAGATGGAGGAACTTTCGTTGCTTCATAAGGACCGAAGAGTTTGGGACGAAGTTTAAATCCAAGCTTCAGTTCAAGGTGAAGGCTCAGTCCAGGTTGTATTGGCATTTGGTCTCCAAGTTTGTAATTGCAGGTAGGTTTACTAAGTTTCTTATACTGTCGTTTTACGTGCTGTAAACGGGGGATATTTCGTTGAGCGTGAATGCGTAATGGAGCTTTTCCATCACCTTGCTGTGTGAGCAATTTCATTTTCTTTGAATTCCGTTTAAATTTTCTTCTATTGTACTTCCAGGCTCTTTTCTTGCGTTTCTTTGGACGTGAAGCGGATAAAGGGTACAAAACAGTAATTTTTCTTCCAAGTATTTCAGCATTCTTTGTTGCTTTAAAAGCTTCAACTGCATCATTTTCATGTATGTAAGTGATGGTAGCATTTGGATGTACAGGTGATAAATTCAGAATTATCTGAGATGGTTTTGGAAAACGTTCAGCGATTTGAGAAATTGTGGTATCCCCTGGAATGTCAGACAGAAATAGTTTCGTTGGATTGTATCTCCAATCTTTCTGTTCCTTTGGATCTTTTTTCTGCGTAACAACATCTAAAATATGAGAAAAGAAAGGTTTGATTCCTTGTGTAGTGATAGGGTCTTCTGTAATGTTGAAGTCTTTTGTACTGATAATGTCTTCTGTAGTGATATCAGTAGACAAATGTTCCAGATACAGAGTCTTAGTACCTGTTACTTGTCTGGGAAAAGGGAAATATTTCAGTTTTGGGAGTTTCTGCACTTTTAGCAGGTGTTTTCTCTTTTGCTTGTTCAAACTGATTCAGTTTATTTTTTACCGTTTCGTGATTATTCTGTACGCTTTGTTCATCATCAACATCGTCACCATCATTAGCTTCATGGTTATCATCATCTTGACCGTCGTTGTCATCAACATCATCTTCATCAACAGCAGCGACGTCATCTTGGCCAGTATCACCTTCATTAGTGCCATCATCAGCCTCATTAGCTTCACGATTGTCATCATCATCATCATCGTCAGTATCACGATCTTGATCCATGCCGTCATCTGCACCAATACCTGTAGCGTCATCTTCATCAGCATCACTGTGATGAGCTTCATGATTGTTATCATCATCATCCAAATCCAATTCCAAATTGTCATGAGCATCATCATCATTTTTAACTGTTTTCTTCAACTGATTTTCATTTTCTTTTTTTGCATGAAAAGCAATTTTAACTGTACGTAGTGTGTGAGGAGTAACGATATGTTGAACTTCCTCGCGAATGTCAGAGTTCAAGATGTGTGAATGATCAGATGGAAATTGTTGATCATCAGTAACATTAGCAATGTTTACAAAAATTTGATCATCGTTACTGTTGCATAAATGAATACCGTCTTTATCAAATGTAAATTGAGTTTGTTGCAAAACGTCGAGTCCAGTAATCGCATCAAGAGGAATCATGTCATCTTTTAGAACATGGATCTGAGCAGGTAAACCAGTGGTTTGAATTTTAATGGAGTCCTGAAAGAATCCAATGCTTTGAACTGTGTCTCGGCCAATTCCTGAAAACACTGTTCTGGAGGGATGCAATGGTGCAGAACCAATTTTGCGGTATGTTTTCTAATTAATTAACGTTGCTTTTGACAAAGGGCAGTTAAGAGGGTTCCTGCAAGTTGAATGACAACATGCATAGGGTGCTTAGAAAAATTTTGGGTGGAGTGTGCATGTACAGTGGTATCAGCCGCAGAACGTTTAGGAGGAGTTCCCGTCGTAGAGCTTCGAAGATTTTTGGGACAGTCGGCATGAATATGACCATACTGTTTACAGCCATAACAGAAGTTGCCGTTAGGTTTATTTGGACAAGCATTGCTTTTGTGGCCTTTTAAACCACAAGAATAACAGACTGGCAGTGTATTTGGTGTACATTTGTTATCAATTTTAACATTCGAAGGAGAATTTGTAAATTTCTTTGGATTATGTTGCTTCGAATGTCTTGAATTGTTAAATCTTCAGTTTTTCTTTAAATTCAGGAATGGATTTACAACCGTACAAAATTATTTTATTGTGTGATGAATCAGGAATACCATTTATAACATACTCAATCAAAGAAGAATCATCCATAGAACCTTTCTGCGCGAGGTCTCTCATAGCTAAAAAATATTCCTGTAAGGTTTCAAATTGTTTCATGTGACGGGATTCCATTATTTTATGTAATTGAAGGCTATTAATTTTATCCGAAAATTCATCTAATAAATGGTGTTTTAATTGTTCCCAATTAGTAATTCCACGAATTGACCTTATTAAAGCTGAACCTGTAAGACATTTTTTAACAAAAACTACTTGGTGTACAGGATTTTTGATTTGATAGAGATTAAAAATATCTTCTATGTCGGAAATAAAAGTTTCAACGCTGTAATTATCCCGAGAGGAAAAGAGTTTGATCAAATCAACAATATCTTTTAAGCCAAAACATTGAAACGGAACAGTCTGTGTTTGTGAAAGCAATAAATTTCCAGGCTCACTATTAAGAGATATTTTCGCCTCCATTTGTTTACATAAAGAGTCATCCGGAGTATGATTAATATTCGTTTCGGCGACGCTGGGTGAACTTTGCACCAAAGCTTCTTCTTCAAGGTCGCTGTGGTCAGCGGACTCCGATTTTAATAATGAGACATCAGCAAGATTTGTGAGAACGGTGTCAGCACACTTATTAATATCCGTGGAAAATTCTAGATACAGTAAGTTACATATGGGAATTAAATCTGTCAGAGAAAATTCTTTTATAATTTTTTGTTTCGTTTCTTCAAAGTTAAATGGTTTGGGAAAATCAGAAAAATTGCGTAACCTAGCATGATTCTGCCGATCACCATCTGAGCCAAAAACTAAACTATGTAAAAGCTTGATATGCTGGGTACTGGCGGTTTTTAATAACCGTGTAATGTTGGGATAATCATTAAGTGTAGCCATTCTTTATGTTTCGTTTTTACCAAATATGAAATTCACAAAACTGGTTTCAGAAATTATCATAACAAGATATTTTCTTAATATTTCTTATTCTTCACAATAATATTAATTCTTCTTAGTATATTACACAATAACTATGATATTAAAATACTCAAAAATCATAAATGAAGTTGTGAACATATTGTTGCGTTGTACGGGTTCGTGGATTTGAGAGTATCCGATGAAAACACGATGCAAAACAATAAAAAGCACAATTTATTTACAAGAATCACTATTTACAGCACAGTTCCAAAATTACCTTTAAAGGCGTCGAAAATCTTCAATAAATACGCTGAAACAATCAGCAACACAGCTTCAGGCTGTAACTGTAAAGGTAGCTTCACGGCAATAATTATAATTTATAATTATAAATTCATGACGTATCTTTCGTACTTCATAACAATCAGATGGATGAACTTTCGTTGTCTCATAAGGACCGAAGAATTTGGGACGAAGTTTACGTCCAAGTTTCGGTTCAAGTCGAAGGTTCAGTCCAGGTTGTATTGGCATTTGGTCTCCAAGTTTGTAATTGCAGGTAGGTTGACTAAGTTTCTTATACTGTCGTTTTACGTGCTGTAAACGGGGGATATTTCGTTGAGCTTGAATGTGTAATGGCGCTTTTCCATCACCTTGCTGTGTGAGCAATTTCATTTTCTTTGAATTCCGTTTAAAATTTCTTCTATTTTACTTCCAGGCCCGTTTCTTCCGTTTCTTTGGGCGTGAAACGGCTAAAGGGTACAGAACAGTAATTTTTCTTCCAAGTATTTCAGCATTCTTTGTTGCTTTAAAAGCTTCAACTGCATCATTTTCATGTATGTAAGTGATGGTAGCATTTGAATGTACAGGTGATAAATTCAGAGTTATCCGAGATGCTTTTGGAAAACGTTCAGCGATTTGAGAAAAATATATCTTCAAACACATACGAATATACGCTAAGAAGATAAAATAGAATTTCGAGTTAAGATATGATATCAAAATTAATAACTTCAAATACTTGTTAACTTTATATAACAGTTTACAGTCCTAGCAAAATAGATGCATCACAAGAAATAAGAAATTTATGCATCAAATTCAAAAACGAAAGTGTTAATTCTTCAAAGTAATTTTCTTAATACATCACCATTCTTTAAATATTCAGCAATGAATTTTCAGCAAAATCAAATGTCTTTAGTTTATTCAATTAAACTTTATCAAAAGTGTTTAATTAATTGTCATCAACATCAAACTCGAAAACGGAAGTGTTACTTCTTCAAAGTAATAATCATTCAACAACAAAATGATTTATCATCAACATCAGATGCCGTTCGTTTCTTCAAATAAACTTCATAAAAAGGCGTCATCAAATATTCATCATAACTTGAAAGAATATTACTTCCTTATTAGTATTACTTCATCAAATAAAATTAGCTGTACTTACGTGCTGGCGAATCACAACAACTGGAATCTTGAGATATTCCATAGGCTTTGAAGTAATTATTAATTCCATAGTATTCCATCATTTATAGTTCTATAGTGGTGTAGTGGTTTTTAGGGGTTTAGTTCAATAGGTGGAAGAGTTCGCTGGCCCGAGCCGCCATGTAGGATGAGGTTAGGCTTAATAACGAAGAAAGATAGTGGCGTTAAGTAGCTTTTTTAATAATGAAATAATAAGCATGAGGATATGTACAGTGAATAGAATGAACGAAAGTAAGATGAAAAATGAGGTGAAAGTTTAATCCGTGAAATGAGGTGGAAGTTCATTATTAAAATAAAGTAGCATTCCTCATCAAAGAAACGATGAAGTCCTCGAACACCATCATCAATGCTTCTTTGTAACGGCCAAACCTTATCTAGCTGAATCCTCTTAATTTTCTCACGAGCTTGAAGAATCATCTAACTGCTGCTGCCGTTGCCAGATGTGGGATGATGGGAGAAGTTGTAGAGACGAATGACCACACACACACACACACATATATATATATATATATGAATAAAATTAATTTGGGATAAGCGACCTCCAGAAAACAGCCTCGCAGCTGAATGAAACTACAGTTTTAAAATCGCGAAATCAGAGCAGGTGCAACATAGTTAGATCAGATTGCTTGCGGTTAACTCCCTCCATGAGGCTCGCGTCGGCGAAGGAGACGAACAAGGGAATAAACTTGCCCTTTCTATTTATCCCTCGTAGGTACCGTTCTTTTCTCACAATGCAAGAAACATGCATACAATAATGCATATCTTCATTACTTAATTTCTTTAAATATAATACAGGGCGATAATACGCTACTTGACATTGAAAATGCAACACCAAGAAGGAGTGGCCCCGAAAATTATGCAAATATCAGGGTAGTCGTATGTCACAGACTTATGCGAAATGCGCAACTCTCCAGCACACGTTGAAAAAGATATAAGGGAGGAAGCCTGCAGAATGTTCAATTTTCGTTCCATTATTTCTGCTAAGGAAATCATCGTAAAAAATTTGTTCTTATCTCAAAAGACGCGTGAAAATAGAGAATGCCAGGCCGCTGTTCCAGCGGGCAGACTATTTTACGAGGGGCATGGTGATCGAACTGAGAAGGGCAGGTTAGTCCTTACGGCAAAGTTGACACTCACCTGGACGCGTACACAGTGCGCCGGCTGTGGCAGGTTCGACGGGTGCCGGTGCAGCTAGAGTGATATCAACAAACGTGGATCGACGCATCTGCTGACAAGCAGTAGCGCATCCACCAGCCACTTCTTTCTCAATTCTGTAGCATGTTCAAGACAACCTAGATGTTCCCATATCGACCAGAACCATTTGTCGTCGATAGGTGGCCAGTGGGCTGCACTCAGGGCATCCGTTAAGAAGAATGCCATTAATCCCACACATAGACGCCAACGTCTGCAATGGTACCAGGTTCGAGCGAATTCCGACGTGCATTACTATAGGAATGGGCGCTACTGTAACAACAAGCGATCAACGGCACTACTGGCAGCTTGCCTCGCTGTTGTTAAGTCTGCGTTATTAGTGTGATGTCTGAATTGCACATTCTTCCGACTCATTTGCTCTTTCGTGATGTGATGGTCATAATACTTTTTTTAATGTCTTTGCATTATTGTTTGCAATCTGGTCTAGTAATCCCACACCAAACTTTTGGATCAATTTTACGCATATCCGTGAAATAGTGTTTATTTTATTTCATGTTCTGCCTTTGTTGCTTATTTTTTGAGCAGGAGTGTAATTTAAAACAGACAGTCTAAAAATACGTTGCAAATCTGGCATTGAACAGCGAAAATAAAGAAGTACTACGTTATGCGAATGCCATATGAACGTTAGAATGGGAAGGGCTTAAACGAGCGATCACTGTTGACAGCCTCCTGGGTTACCAGCAATGATCCTAACGACGTAGAAACCCAGTAAATAACGTTATTATGGCTATCATTGAGAAATTGTAGAAGCGAGGAAAGGCCGAGGCCTAATCTCATGTTAAAATGAGCAGTGAAAATCCGTTCGAAGTTCTCGTCAGTCGTGTGAAATAGCATGTAACAGCATGCAAAGCATTTGTTTCAGACGGGAGCAAAAAGGAGTATAGTATTGAATGATAGCAATAGTGGATATTGAATGATAGCAATAGTAGATAACATTTCGAAAAGAACATGTTGGGGGGTCCTCTGACATCACAAGCTATTCGAATGGGCTACGCTGTCTTGCATGATGCATGTTGAATTAGGTATTTAAAAGAAATCCCATAAATATGTAAGTAACAGATTACTGTTCTAGTGTAATTTTATTGCTTGATTCGTCCCGCACCCTCTACATCCAAATTTCTTGCAGTACACGAAAAATGTGACAATTAAAAATTCCTCGAAGGCGCTTATTTTTGAATTCGCAGGCAGGCGCTAAAAATCCCAGTGCCAGTCCTGGCTGAGAGATCTATCTGGGAGACGCCTTCGAGGAGGACTTTCTTAGGGAAACTAGCTGGTATTCATTTTACGCATGGGTAAAACTACGAGAGCTAACCCTTTCACTAAATATAAAACCTGAGTCACACTATCAATAATTAATGATTTTAATATTCGGCCCCGTGTTGCTACAGAATTTTATCTTTCTCATTACATTTTATTTCTGATACGGATGACAATTTTAAAAACATGGAAAGAGATCTATTGCAGAGATACATATTGTATGTATTCAAAGACTTGTTTTCTTATTAGATTAATGGCATAAACGTTAATAATCTTCTTAAATATCGTTTTTATATGAGCCACTCTGATAAGCATCGGGTTATTATAATGCGAAAGATGAATGAAATATTACATGTGACATAAATAGGCGGCAGTTTCATTTTCTATCCCGGGTTAGATTTTTTCCAAAATGGAAATGCAGCATAATAAAGGTTATTTCAGTTATTGTTACGGGAACATTTATGCATGATAACTGGAAATGATTAAATTTGTAACTTTTTATAAATGGGGTTAAACTTAAATATTATAATGCATATTTGCGAAAGATACTCAAAGATTATTATAAATGCTTATACTTCATAAAAATATTCGCAGATGTAGAACAGCAATAAAGAATTTCAATTACTTTACGCTAAACAGAAAATTGAATATAGATGAGATTTAATCTCAGGCTACTCTGCAACAGCCAATCAAAATACTAAACACAAGCAATCTTTTCACACTTTTTAAAACCAAAAGGAAACACTATGATTTTCAATAGTCTTAACCAAGACTTAAAATTGCCTCAAAACCCGACTACAACACTTCCCAGTTTTTGAGATAAAATAGCCGGAGCGCACCGTAGCCCAACTAAACCATAATTTCAACAGAAAATATTTTTAATTTTGAAAACTTTATTTTTATAATAATCCATCCCTTAAAAATCGATTCGAACTTCTGAACGCATGCC